>APFE031060960.1:6252-24961 GCA_000404065.3 Pinus taeda | reverse complement strand
TTGCGAGGAGTTTTGTATTCATTATATAGTAGACCAATTATAAACAGATGGTTGCGTCCATACTATGTCTACTTGAGTCTATGATTATGATGTACTACGAAATCATTCCTGTATCAGAACAGTAGTTAGTCTGTTAGTTAAAGTTTTTTTTTATCTGAGTATGGAATGCCTACCTCAGTGATGATATAATATTATACATGTATTTTGTGTTGAAAATTGCAGGTTCTGACTGGGCTCTCCACAAGATAATCCTTGAAATGATAAAGTACTTCACCCTTCCTAGATGATATAAAACCCTAATCTATTATAGGCTTCGCACTTTAAGGGGAAATCTGTTACACTAAAATTTGTCACCATGACTATTTGCAGTTAGTATGGCTCCATCAACAGTCATACTATCCTCCTTGGCAAGCCTCATACCTCTGCTCTCCATGTCAAACTTCAAGAAAGAGAGAAAGTCTTTAAAAAACATGTTTATCTCTGGGTACACAGTTTCTCTCTACCTTACTTGCGTGTACGCATCCCAAGTTCACAATACCTGCGTACCTGTACGCTCTGTATGTAAAGGGGTGGGTGCGTACTCCTGTAAAGGTCAAAAGGTGCGAGTTTAATCTTAAAAAAGTTACTTGTGGTCATTTCTAGAGCATTCCAGAAGATTGTTTGACGTGTATTGAGCGCCTCCAGATGGTTCATGTATCCCTATGAAAGAGGAACTTATCCTATCAAGAGAGGAGCTACCCCATAGAGGGGCTTATCCCATTGATGGTGGACCTGATTATCTTCCTCTAGAGCATTATAAATACAGGCATTGGGCCAGAGGAAGGGGAGGTTGAAAGTTGAAGATTCCAAAGGGTAGATGCTGCTGGAATTAGGACTTCCTTGTAGAAGCTTGTGAGGAGAGATTCCCATCCTTTCTTGTTTCATTTGGAAGTGGGTGAGCTTATCAATGTAAAGGAAAACTCTTGCTGGACCCTGGGAGGAACTTGCACAACACCAAGGCTCAGGTTGTAATGGTTTCTTTTGTTTCCTATTAATACAAATAAGTCCATTCTTCTCAATGATTTGTTATTAATGAATTGTTTCATATACTCCTTGGTCTATATGTTGAATATGTTTTGTTTCATGAGATATTCAGGTGTTATGTAATCGTTTGATTGTTAGTGTATGCAGGTTTCGAAGTGAAGGAGGAGCTCATCTGGATCGACGAGGCTAGACTACTACAACAGTGTTGGACTTTAGGTAGGATTGAAAAACACTTGGTTTCTCATATGATAATGCATGTTTAGAGAAGGATTGCTCTTAATTGTCTTGTTTGTCACTAGAGAGTCTTAGGCTCCTAGGGAGGTTAGTTTTTTCAGCAAAAATAACTCTTTCCGCATGACAACTTCCTTACAAGATACAAGATTCTAGCCTCCCATCTCTGGATCTCTGGGATGAGGGATCCATATATAGATATTTGCAGAGGTTTGAGTCAGCTTTGGGTTTTTGATTAGTGTCATTCCACTAATAGTTCTTGGCTCCACTTGGAGATTTCATCGATCTCTTACTCATCCCTAAGCGAATTCTGAGAGGCAAGTGTCATATGAGAAGTTTCTAGAAGATTCCTTGATCATCCACTTAGCAAACTGTCTCTGCCATTTGTCTATTCTCGCTCATTGCACCTTATAGAAGGAAATTTCAGTATGCATCTCACCTCCCATGTGTAGTAGGTGCCATGCATCGCACCCTGACCATGGAGCAAGTGAGATGGTCCAGTTTTGACCAGTTTTGAGTAGTTTTTTCATGGAGAACTTCTGGGAGATGATGTAATCAGCTGACTTTACTCCTTTAGGGTATGAAACAAGACTTTTAGGGACTTAGAATCCCTTGGTTTATGGACATATGTGATTGGGGTTTCAGTGCCCAACTATGTCTATAAAAGTTGCCCCCTGAAGCATGAGGTCGTAAATCTTTTGATTTCAGGTAAAATGCTTTATCATGAGGATCCGAGGTTTTTCGAACTGGAAGGCGGCTTGTAATAAGATACAATACAATACATTATCTTCATAATATTTTCATGATCTAGCTGAGGCAGGCATTCCCATGCTCAGCTTTATAAATTCATTTTCATGTAGATAGGACAGACAACTGTCTGTGTGGCAAATTGATGATTCCGATAGAGCCATCATCCTTTGATTTGGATGATCATCTATGCAGCATTGATGTACATTTGACGTCTTTATTTTTCTGAATATATCACAGCCCGGATGGATGAAACTAGATCTGGGGTCTTAAAACTCGTTCAATCCTCGCTCGAAGTACAAGTCGATCCATGTGAAAAGATGTTCTGGAGTCGAACATGGAAAGACATCGCCTGATTACCAGCCAATGATGTAAGTTGTTAACAGGTGGGAGAGGAATCACCGATAATGATGATGAACCTCAAGGTATGACAATACAATTCATGTGGTGTGAAAATGGGACTTGGTGTCGAACACCACGCAAAATATTTCGGTCGAAGGTCATTTATGTAAACCTGTCGCTAGAAGTGAGAAACTTGCCATTGAGGCATGCAAGCTTCAAAGTACTGAAAGGGTTGTCCCTAGGTCTACTTCTTGGATAATGAGTTGATGTCGACAATAAGTGACCCATCATAGGAAGGCCTTAATGAATCCCACATCAACGACATGGAACAGAGCAAATGACTTTGTGGAGGTGAAAACGATCTGATGATACAGGGTTCAGGGTGGCGGTCATGAAAGAATGAAGCGTGAAGGTATTGCAGCGGGTGAGACCCAAGCTGGTTTGGTGAATTCTCTGATCGACTTCTCTTGAACATATCGGTGAAACTGAAATGGATTGGTAGTGTTAACCCCAAAGATGGATGGTACGATATACCAATGGTAGTATGACCGGTGAACGGAATAACCCAACCCGACTCAATCATGGTGATGGAGTGAAAGTGTCATGTTCAAGAGAAACTCGCTACCAATAAAGTTTCTTCAAGTTTTCTTCCCAGTTTTCCCCAGTCATTGTTGACCAGTACCTCTTTATTTTTATCAAGCTTGAGGAGGATAACATATGCTTGTTTTATAATTTTCCCTTCGGGCAAACCCGTCGCTATGTTTTAACGAGCCTAGTGACAGTGAAACTCGTTCTTGTCTCTATGGACAAGTTTGTCGCTATTGGTTTTAATGAGTTTAATAAAAAACACAACTCTGTCCTTTTTCAATTTTAGAGAGTATGAAAAGGGACGAAAAGGAAACTCTAGTGATCCTTTTTCGTCATATAATCCCTTAAGTCCGAAAAAAGTATAAAATAATACGAAAGGGATGAATTTCGATAGTTTTAACGAGCCGAACATGACAAGCGCTCGATATTTTTGTGTAATAATCCCTCAGGTCCAAAAATATTAAAATCAAGAGGAGGGATAGCATTTCTGATAGCTTTAATGAGCTGGAGAAGCCAATTGCTCGGCAATATTTTCATATTTTATGAGTCAGATGAAAAGAGCTTAAAGGAGACTTGTTTTTTGAGGAACGAGTGATATTTTCGGGTAGCAGCTGGTTCCAGGTAAGGTTTGGAATTTTCTAATCACAACAATGTTACAAGGATGGCTAACAAAATCACTCGTCGCAGTTGTTCCTCAAAAGGGTAAAAAATCAAATGGAGGCATATGATTGGCTAAAACAGAGTGGAGGTGATGGTAAGAACACGACCAAGACTCAAAAGCTAATGATAATGCATTTCACATTGGTTATTTACCGGAGATTGGTTCATTTTTTAATGAGCTTAAACTCTTGTGGGACATATGCTCACTACTTAGGTTTAATTTTTAATGAGCTTGAACTTTGCGTAAAACTGCTCGTGGTGGGTTTATTTTTTAACGAGCTTTCACCCTGTGCGGTAAACATTGCTCATGGCGGGTTTATTTTTTAATGAGATTGAACCCTGCGGTAACATTGCTCATGATATGTGTGCATGCCCCCAGCATAATAATGAAAATTGAGGTGCATGCCCCCAAGCTTCATTACATTCAACACGGTGGTTGGAATGAAGGTTTACCTCCGAGATCTTTGAAAAACTCGACTTGGAAAGGGAGTTGTTTCATTTTTCAATGCGGTTGACACAGTAAAAGAACTATCCTCATGACTCCTTGTTTCATTTTTTAATGAGGTCGACACGAGATAAGAACCATCCTCTGAATCCACTGTATTTATAGTATTTGATAGAAAATCAAACACTAAAGTATGATTAAGGTTGCTGGAATAATCTTTGTGATAATTTGGAAGATGGGAACGATGGTGGTAATATTCCCATGGTGCCTCTCCTATCATCATTGAATGAATGATTCCTTCGTCTGTAGAATGTACATGCGACAAAGGATCTGAAGGGATACCACATTCCTTAGACCTATCTATCCAAACACTCGATGAGCGTTGATTCGGGTTTTCCCCCCAGGCCAAGAAAATTGATTGCTACAATATTTCTAAAATGGCGATGATCCATGCTGTCAAAATGTTTAGGAATCTTCTGAATCTAGAAGATATCATATTGCAGGTTCCCACCGTGGCCACTTCCGCTAGATTGTTTGGAGGTGGTAGGGAAAAAGTACCCATCAATGTAGGGTCTTTTAGTAGGCCTACTCTGACATTTTGAAGTGATTGAGAGCTTCCATGGATCATTGGAATGCTTCCCGTAACTTGTGAACTGTTGGGGAGAAAGGTTTGTTGGTCGATGATTGTAATTCCTCCTTGAAAAGGAAATGTAATATTTCTGAAGTATGTCAACACAATAGTAGCCATGGCATAAATCCAGGACCTTCCCATTATGATGTTGTAATCGAGGTTTCCATCGATAACTTCAACATCAATTTCTATTGTTTTGTCCCCCAGTTCAACTTGAAAGTTACTTAAAATCCCGTATGGAGTGTATGATCATCCATCAAATGCTTTTAACGTCGTTGATGATCGTGACAAGGGTGGTCAGCCTAAAGCTTTCTAGCAACTCATCGACGAAATACATGTAGATTCCCCCTCATCAATAATTGTTCGATGAAAAGTTTTGTTGAGGGCTTTCACTTGAATGAGGAAAGCGACTTGAGCTGGTAACTGTGGGTCATATCCTTTATGATTAAAGTCCACAAGATTGGAATCCATTGGGTCAATCCCACTTATTGCTGATAATAGAGCCTGATTCTGGGAGGGGCAATTTCGCAGTACCTCAAGTGTCGACATAGCGGACGGCGATTGAGCCATATCCTCTACTATATTATAATTTTGTGTTGCTCTGGCACGAGGATTAAATTTTGATTTGTGTACTACTCCCTTTGGTGGCTTTATCGTTAGCTAAGGAATGATGGGTGGCACAACTTCGGTCGAAGTTTTTGTCGAACTACTAGGTTAATCATTATCCTTGTTGTTCGACAGTTGTGGATTCTCGTAATCTTTATTCCTTGTCAATATCAAAGCATCAATTTGTTGTTTTGAAATGGACAACATAAGCACTTGGGATGGGGAAGCATTGCCACTAGCAACCAGATTGGTTCTCGGGTTTGGAAACGGATCAGTCAATACCACTAAGGTTTTTGAACTCTTAAAGAGTTTCTTAACTTCGGCTTTATGTGGACAATCTCTCGTCCAATGATCCTCATCGCATACCTGACACCCCGCAGGGGGTTTCCTTTGCCTAGAAGGGTTTTCAGAAGATTTTTCAGGAGACGACTCACCCTGCTTCTTCTTTTTCCCTTTCTTTTTCTTCTTTCCTGTTGGTTGCTTTGGTTCTTTACCTTTGTTAGTTTACATGGCATTTACCTCGGATGCGAGAAGTCCTTCATTTGCATTTTGACTAGAAACTGTACGAGATTTCTTCGATGTAGCCTTTACGGTCTTTGTGCTAGTCGTACCTATCACACCATCATCGGCATGAGAGCCTTTGTTTGATTTAGGAGGAGGAGGAACGGAAAATTCTGGTCTAGGAGCATCAGGGATTTTGTCATAGAGCGTGCCAGACTGAGTATAGATCAAGTCTAGATATTGCACACGAGCAATGACTTGCTCTTCAGTGACGACCCCTCCCTTTGCCACATCTTCTGTTATAGATGGTAACAATGAATTAATAAATTATTCAACTAAGAGTTGATCAGGAACATATGTTTTTACCATTCTACGACAACGTTGCCACTCATGGATATGATCAGATATGTGAGTGGTTGTCGTCTGTTTGAAATTGGTAAGAAGCTTTGTTCCTGTTTCGTACCTTATGGGTAACTGAAAATGTGTTAAAAATATTTTGGCAAGGGTGTTGAAGTTATCAAATGAAGCTCTATGCAATTCAATGTACCATTTTTCTGTCGGACCAGTTAACGTTCGCTGAAAAAGGCGAAGCCTAATCGAATCATCATTAAGAGTGTTGGACGAACACTACAGATGAAAGGTCATCACATGATTCGACGGGTCTTCACCCGGATTTCCATTAAATTTAGGAATATCTGACGGAAGTTTGTGAGGAAACACCGGCCACCAAGGGGCATAAGAAATTGGATCATTTGTTAGCTGATTTAGATCCGGTAACTCTAAAGTCGCTACGAAGGGCAACTGTTGATTCAGGTTCGGTGAGGCATACCCAGGATAAGATGGGATTGCCTGAGCAGTGGGTCTTTGCATACCAGCATAGTGCATTTGATGCTGATAACTTTGGTAAAGTTGATTAGCATAACCATTATGAAATGATTGATGTTGACCGTTTTGATTATACGTCTGCCCATTACTTGCAAAGATTTGTTGCTCAGATCCTTGGTAACTTGTTGGAATTGTGGTTGTTGATACTGCACCAGCCATGGTTGTGAAACCATTTGTTGTTGCCCAATACTGGCTATTTGACCAAGATTAGGGGTAATAGTACCCATTTGAACATGGGTCACTCCAGTTAGGGAGCCACTAATCGGCAATTGCGGCTGTGTTGTGGAGACAGGAGGCGGTTGTATTACAACCTGAGAAAACTTGAGGTTGGCATACAACAGGCAACGCTTGAACTTGCAACACTGTCACAATGGCCAGTGTAGTGGGGATATTCGACACAGGTAGGCTTTGTTTCATTGAGTATACAACTCTTGGTTGTTGAGGCAGTATTGGCACCCAACCGCTGGATGTAATTCCAGCATGACCCGAATTCTGTTACAAACTCCCATATGGTTGTTCTCCCAGAGGAAACAATGAAAGGGTATATTGCCCCCCATATGGTGGCAATCTAGTGCTCAAAGGAACGATTTTCCTTTGGGGACAAGACTGTCCAAATTGATATTGTTGCGAAGGATCAATTTTTTGAGACTCAACATAAGAGATTCTGAGCATTATTCTAGACGAACAAACGGGAACAGACCATACTGTCGAAACAGTCCCTAGATGGACTCCATCTAGCGGTTGAGAGCTAGTTGGGAGAGATGTACACCGGCGAACATTGTTCGAGTAGCAGCAGGTGGTTTTGCTGCTACTGCGTTAGATGACACAGTCCTAGATGTTGACGGTTGTTCATACATATCTAGTCTATCCAAAAGATTTCCTAGCGATTCTACAGGAACTTGTGATGAAGGAAGACTAACTTTTGATGAAGAAGGATATAGGGTGATCCCAGCTCCAAAATGAAATGGAGTATTGGACGGAGGATCCTCCACAATCTCTTCTATAGCAATCAAACTAGGTGGGAGAGGTAGAGCGTCAGGTCTGTAAAATATTTCTGGTGTCAAAGA
Organism: Pinus taeda; assembly: GCA_000404065.3. Taxonomy (NCBI): domain Eukaryota; kingdom Viridiplantae; phylum Streptophyta; class Pinopsida; order Pinales; family Pinaceae; genus Pinus; species Pinus taeda. The sequence goes on along the minus strand of APFE031060960.1, from coordinate 17,235 downwards.
AAGTATAGACTCTGCAGTGACAGTTGTTGCAGGGGTTACACCTTTTGAATCAACTGTAGATGGATCCGATTCAGGAATAGAAGCATTTACCATTACACTAGGATCAGTTCTAACGTCCTCTTGTGGCCGCAGAACTTCTTCTGTAAAGGTAGGGGTACCAGAGATGGTTGGAGTAACCAGAGTCCCTGAGGATGTTGGAACACAAGTTCCAAGCAAACTAGGGGACTTTGATCTAGTTAAACGAGTTTGCTTTGTCTGAAATAGTTTCATTTCCAGAGTTAAAGATGGTTGACTCGTTAATCTCCACGAATGACGGGGTTTCGATTGACTTTCTTCCACGATTGCAGATTACTTGATCAACTCAGAATAAAGGGGAAAAAGTGATTTTGAATTTAATGAATTTTAGACGCTTTGACACAAATTTATTTTTCAATTTTTAAGAATCGAGAAAAAGCTAAATATGACTCTAATCGCCTTTGGTTTTTAATGAGCCTGAAGTGACAAGTGCTCAGATGGACCTTTTCCTTTAAGGAGTCTGAAAAGGAATGAAAGAGACTACTCTAGAAATCTAAACAGAGGGATTACCAAACCAATCGTAAAACTGCAGAATACTTTTTACAGTATGGCAGTCAATCTTCCTGAATGTTGTGTTCAGTGCATTACAATCGATAGGGCGGCAGACACGACTTCCTAAGGATAAAGGATATAACCTATTTTGGTCTCCCAATATATACTCGATGGTACGTGGGAGCACCTTTCCGTACTGGCACTTGTCGTCTCAAAGAGGAGGAATCACCCAACCTACGATGAAAGCGATAGTTACCAGGCTTTATGACGCCAGAATATGTCTCTAGCCTAGACTTCTAAATGTTGTGCGGTAGGTTCCAAATCATTTTTATGTTCATTGAATTTATTTTACAATTGATCTTTCTTAAGAAGTTTTCCTTTCAGGTTCACCGTGTGATGTAGATATACAATTCCTAAAATGCAATCTAAGATGATAAACAATCGTTCAATCTTCTTTCTGCAATGAAAAATCCTAGCTACTAAGGAAAGAGAAGCAGTATTCTTTCAACATAGAGCAGAGAGCACACACTAGATGCACTGTCCGAAAATAAAATCAACAAGCAGTCTAAATGCAAATGCACATGCATGTATTTGTTTTCGTTTTCTTAATGTGCGAATGACAAAAAGAATGCTAAGTACAAATCTAAGTCGTTTCAAGCGACAGTACTAACGATTTTCTCTTCAAAAGACGAAAGGAAGATAATGACGAAACTTTGCGATTTTGAATTGAAAACTGCTTCGACACTTGAAAAACTATTAATTCAAATCAAATACAAGAGTAATAGTGTAATCGACCATCAAGAACAATAGGATTCTTTTCTTTGACTAAAAACGACACTTGCGACACTTCCAAATCAAAAGATGACAGTTTGATTACGCTACTTCTTTGTAAAGTAGAACCATAAATGGCGAACAATACATAAAAACATTTACAGTTCTTTGTACAATGGAGGTTGAATCATGCAAAGGAAGGGAGTTTCCACAGTGGTATACTGATCACAGACATCAAAACTCCTGAATAAAGCTGAAGAGAGTGAACAAAAAACCAAAATCTGGAAGCAGAAGAAGTCTTATCTGATCATCACACCTGTAACACAGGGAAAGAGTGATGCATCTCACCTACTACACACAGGAGGTGCGATGCATCCAGATTCCCAAGAAGAGAAGGTGCGATGGTCTAGGGACGAGACTTCAATTGGGTTCTTGGTCACAATTTGCAGCTCAATTCAGGGATTTAGGCCGAACTAATGATAGTCAATAAATACAAATCACATGGGCTGATCTAATGAGGCTACTTGAGCCACCACCAGGGAAATTATGATGTTTACAAATCAATTGTTCAGTTTATAAACAAAACTCAGAGATAGACTGAAGCAGCATTGATCTACTCTGCACTTGCATAGCAAATGCAGTTTGAAGGCTAGCTAGCTTGACTTCAGGCTCTGTCTGTAAGTCTATAAAGCAAACAAATATAGACAAGCAAACAAGCTATTTTCTCCCTAGTGGAGTCACCATTTTGTTATCAAGAAATCTAGTGTCTATGCAGAGCTGCTAGTCCCACTAAGATGGGTAGCTATCTTAGAAACAAATAGAATAAAGTTACTTTTGTGTTCCTTTATGAGAAGTAGATAGGAGAGGAGCAAAGAATACCAACCTCAATCTTTTTCTTACTTCCCTGCTTGTTGCTTCTCCCCACTCTGCTTCAAAGAGTACCTGTAAAGTCAAAGCAGCATAATACTTTCAAAGTGCAGAGATCTACAATCATAAACAATATAGTACTAGATATATATTGACCACACAAATGTATATATTATCAGACATACAAGAATGTGGAGGAAAACTTGAATAGCTTTATTGATATAAAGATTAGAAGAGAGGATTACAATCCATTGATCTGACCCAACGTCATCCTCCCAGCATGAAAGCCCTTTCTTCACCTCATGAAAATCTTAGATCACCCAACACTATAATATTTCACCAAGAAACCAACAACACTTCCTTACAAGATATAAGATTCTAGCCTCTGGATCTCTAGGATGAGGGATCCATATATAGATGATTGCAGGGAGGTGAGTCAGCCTCTGGGATTTTGATTAGTGTCTTCTCTCTGATAATTTTTTATTCCACTTGGAGATTCATGATCTCTTACTCATCCCTGGGCGAATTCAGAGAGGCAAGTTTCATAGGAAAAGTTTCTGGAAGATTACATGATTATCGACCTTGCAAATTTTCTCTACCATTTGTCTACTCTCGCCCATTGCACCCTACAGAAGGGCTTTTCAGTATGCACCACATTTTTATATGTGACAGGTGAGATGCATCGCACCCTCTGCACTAAGCAGTCTGTATGGTCCAGTTTTGAGCAGTTTTCCATGGAGAACTTCTGGGAGATGATGTAAATAGCTGACCTTGTTCCTTTAGGGTATGATACAACACTTTTAGGGACTCAGAAGCCCTTGGTTTATGGACATATATGATTGGGGTTGCAGTGCCCAAATATGTTTATAACAATAATACCATGCGTGAAGAGCTTGTTTCAATCCATACAATGCCTTCTTAAGTTTTCACACAAGATTTTTATCATTGCAAAGAATGAACCCTTCAGGTTGTTCTATATAGACCTCTTCTTCTAGATCCCCATTTAAGAATGTAGGTTTGATGTCCATTTGATATACTTTAAAGCTATGAAAATTGAAAATACAAGAAACTTTCCTATGTCTTCAAGTCTAAATACAAGTGAAAATGTTTCTTCAAAGTCTATCCCTTCTTGTTGAGCGTAGCCTTTGCATACAAGTCTTGCTTTGTTTCGAATTACTTCTCCATTTCATTCAGTTTGTTTTTGAACACCCATTTTTCACAATACTATTTTTATCATGAGGCCTTGGTACTAATTCCCATGTATGGTTCTTGTCTATTTTATCAAGTTCTTCATTCATTTCCTTAACCCAACATTCATCTTTGCTTGCTTGATTCACATTTTGAGGTTCAATTGTGGATAGTAAGGCTAGGTAACTAGAAGTTCCAACAAGAGTTCTTCTAATCTGTATTCCTACATCCTTTCACCTATAATTTGAGATTCAAGATGATTTTTTCTGAACATAGCTTGAAGGAGTCTTTTCTCATGTATTTGTAACTTCATTTATTTCTTCTAAAACTTCTCTATTTCCTTCTCTACAACCTTTTGGCTTGTATTAGGGAGAGGTTTTTCATCTGTTGGTTCTTCCCTTTTGATACATGTCGATGCTTCATCAATTACAACATATATGCATTCAACAATATTTTTAAGCCTTTTATTATAGAATTTATATCCCTTACTCCTAGAAGAGTATCCATGAAGGATTCCTTGATCATCTCTAGATTCAAATTTTCCAAGTTTATCATCATTTCTCTTTATGTAGCATTTTCTTCCAAAAATTCTAACGTGTTTGACAGTTGTAGTCTTACCATACCGTAATTCATATGGAGTTTTATCACTATTTACTCGAAGATGGAATTTGTTAAGAACATCCATATTTGTATGTGATGCTTCCCCCATAAGGTATGAAAAGTTCCTGACTCATCAAGCATGGCACGTGCCATTTATTTTATTGTTTTGTTCATTATTTCTGCTACTTCATTTTGTTGAGGAGTCTTAGCTATAGAAAATTTTCTTTTGATGCCATGTTGTTCATAGAAATCTAAGACATTTGATTTTGAAATCTAACTCATTTTCTACTGAAGCCTTGAATACTTTAAATTTATTAGATGCTTCATCGTTATATTTTAGTAAGCCAATCCAACACGTTCTTGTAAAATCATCAATGAATAATATGAAGTATTGTTCACCACAAGGAGACTTATTTCTCATACGACCACATAAATTAGTATGAATAAGTTCAAGTGGCTTACTTGAAGTACCTTATTTAGCATTAAACTAAACTCTGGTTTTCTTACCAAATTGACATGATTTATAGATGTTATTTTCAAGTGGAGAGATGTTGGGCAAGTCACGAGCTGCTCCCATTTTGCTTGACTTGTATAACTAAGAAAATCTAAGGTATCCCAACATTTTGTGCCAAAGCCAACTTTCTTCAAATTTCCTTAAGTAACAATGTTCTTGGCCACCTTCCAAGACATAGACATTACATGGAGTTCTTGTTCCATTTATTATGATCTTACCTGTATCTAGATTTCTTGCCATGCAGTTTTTTTTATATGGAAACAAATTCATGCCCTTTGTCACACATTTGACTAACACTCAACAATTTATGTCTTAATCCATCAAAAAATAAAATAGTTCCAACCTTGAATTTTTTCTTTAACAACATGGTTCCTTTCCCTTTGATAGAAACACATGAGTTATTAGGAAAATTTACATTCTTTTCTTTCTTTATTTCAATATTGAAAGAAATAAACTTATCTTTGTCACCTTTCATATGCCTCAAACATTTGTTGTAAGTGTACCACAAATTTTCTTGATCTCTTGCATGCAAAGCTAGACCGCAATTTTTAGAGTTTTTAGTTTTCTTTTTCCATAACTTGGGTGTTATTGTCCTATGCCCATGCTGGTAAGATGGTCCCATTCTGCTTCTACATTCAATTTCTTTATGACCGAAGTTATAGCATAGAGAATATTAAATTTCATCTTGAAGAGGTGAGAAAACATTATAAGAATATTTATTTTCCCTAATCTCATTCTTTTGTTTTCTTTCTTCTCTTTTCATAATAGTTTTATAAATGACACACGGAACAACTTTGTGACCAAAATTATGACAAGTGAAGCATCGACCTTTAAAATAGGAGTACCTATGAGTATAATACCTACTTGAGTAGCTTCTCCTTTGATTATGGTAAGGTTGTTTTCCTTGAGATATATGATCCTTCATTCTTTTGCTGAGAGCTATAATTCTAATGATTGCTTCCTTTTATAGCATTGAGATAGCTTCCTGTATGTGTTTTAGAAGATTTTATAGTTTTTTATGATTCTCCATTTGAATTGTATCCAATATCTATCTTAATTAGAGGAGAGAACTTCACTTTGATAATTTTGTTAAAGTCTCAGATCCTTTAGAAAATCTAAGATTTAGAGCCCTTTTTTTTATCAAGTTCCTTTCTTAGACCCACTATTTCAAGTTCTAAACTTTCATTGTGCCTTTCCTTTTCTAGAACTTATTTCTTCAAAAAATATTCCTCTAATTTAGCTTCTTCTAAATCATTTTTTAGTTGAGTTATTTATTTAATAAGAGTATTTTCCTTACAAATATAATTTTGTTCTAGAGCATCTTGTTGACAGTGTTGGACCTGCCAACATTTAGGGGATCTCTCCAATATGAAGTGCCAAATAGACCTCACACCATTTGGTGTAGGAATACCATCCAATATAAAGGCCCAATTTCCATATACTTAGATATATGCCTTGGCCCTAGTTGTCAGTACATGAGAGCATTGCGCTGGTATCTTCAAACAATAAGGTAAGTGTGCCTGGTGAGTGCATAATGTAACTTGTGTCTCTTTTCTCTTGCTGTAGCAAGGGAGAGTAAAGTGATTCTCTAAGTGAGATGTAATAGTACCTCCCAAGAAGAGACACATGCAAACCATAAAGGTTTTTTTGGCATCAAGCGGAATAGTCCACATCGGATGCAGAAGTCGTTAAAACTGAAGTGAAGGGGGCAACACATACACCATCCAATGGAGTAGTCCACACAGATGTGACAATTGTTATAGCCCAAAAACAAAAATGGTCTGTTACACAAAGGTGGTATATCTAGTATCCCGCAGAGTAGTCCACAGGGATGAGACAACCATGATAACCAATAAAACACATTCCCAACAATGTAAGTAATAAAACAACCAAAGTAGTTGAACTATCTTAGTACATGTGAAACAAACATGCATTACAAATGCTAAAGTAATAGTCTTACAAAAATCTACAAAACATCCATGAAAACATGCTAGCCTTATCAAGCTTCTGAATTAAGAAACAGTCCCCAGATAAATCTATACATGATACATCACTAGTCCCATTAGTGGGACATTGGAGCCACTCCTTAATCCTCAAAGAACTGATTGTCTACTCTCAAGGTTATGTGGGAGGAGCCAAAATGGAAATTCCTTGCTCATACAATGGGAGGGGTATATATAGACAAGAGTGATGCTTGACCCTTGTGACTCTTGGACTACCCTCATGACCATTTGACTTCCTATGACTTTTCAACTGACATGACTCTTCATCTTCATGTGTGTATCCATTGGACATCCACTTTACATTACATTTGATTACGACATATATGGCCCATAATAGTGATTTTTCCTTGACAACTCATGACACAACTTGACATGACACTGTTGACATTTACTAGTTGGTGGTGGTGTCCATGTCAGTTTGTTGTGCTAATAACTGATGGATGTACTCTCGGGTGTGATTTGTCTTCTTCTCTACATGGCTTGATGATGTGGGGTCTTCAATGGTCTTGGTATTTCAATATGGTTCCATGCATGTGTTCCTTTCACTTGCTACTTGATGTGCTTTGTTCGTTCATCCAGCTACAAGTAAGTCTTCTAGCATGTTCGCCCTTTCTTCATCTTGTTTGTCTTCTCGCCATGATCTATTAGTGTACCTCTGCCTACAATTCACTCATGACGGGACAACATCAAATATGAAAAGCTCCTAGTCTAGCATGATGCATTTTTTTGCATGTTCTAGGCTCGAGACAGATGACAGGCTGCGAAGAGGGCCCAATAACTATGCATTACATATTTCCAGGTGAGAGGGAGGGAGGACTAGTCACTGAGACTTTGCAGAGCACATCTCAGGCTTTGATATGGAACTTCGGAGCCCAGTCTTCACTATTGGCGAAAATTGCGTAGAGGCCACTGGGAGGTAGAATTGTATAGTTAAGGACACCAGTAGTAGCTGCAAGGTGGGACCCTGAGGGAAACCTCTTCACAGTTTCTAGAGGGAAGACAAGGTCGGATAGAAGAGGGACTAGAGGACAGTTAGGCATAGTTTTTTAGAGTAGTGAATCCCCGCTGACGGAAGCCACTAGGAGGACATATCTCCACAATTTCTGAGAGCAGTGCAAGCTTAGGTCTCTGTGCAATGAGGGATTCCAACAAATAGGAAGGAGGCTCGATGATTGTTCTTGCAAGGTACATAGTTTGGATAGGTAGTGAGACAATTTCTGCACAGTTCTAGGAAGGAAGTCATGTTTCTCACCTTTGGGATTGCGTAGAGCAACTAACTGGGACGAAAACCTCAAGAATTGCATAGTTTTAGATAGTAGAGCAACACCACTAGGGGTTGAGACTACGTAGTGAATCTCAGTCAGGGTTCAGTGAAGTGGAGTTGCTCAGTCAGAGAGATTTTCAGGAAAATGGCTAAATGTGAGAGGGAAGTGACCTTGTGAGGACTTGACAATGTGATCACACACTTAGCATACTTTGACAACATGAGGACATTGACCACCGAGACAACATAGCAAAGTGTGACCCTCTGAGGGACAGTCTAGCGCTGGAAGTGACAAGTGTGATACTTGGATAAACCTTCGGATGACCATGACGACACTTTCACGACAGTGCTTACAACTTTGCGTGTGAGTAGGACCGATGTTCACATAGCTAAGACAATCCAAAGACACAAAGAAAAACCTTCGAAATCACCAGAACAAAATTGCAAGAATGGAAAAGAAATCAACATGCCAAAATAGGATAGTTGGTTAAGCGAGCAAAAGGTGTTGAAAATAATACTAAGAGGGGGGGTGAATCAGTATTATCAGATCAATAATTTATTTTTCGTATACACTACTTCATCTAAGTGAACTAGCATGTATAAGCAACTGTACTTAAGGCAACCAGCGTATATGTAGAGAAATTTTGATTTACCCAATTTATCATGCATTGAACTTTAACCAATATATCAAATATTTATTAGACAGTGCAACAAAAGAAGAATCAAGCATCACACATAAGCAACACACATGAACACCAAGATATGAGGTGGAAACCCAATGTGTGTGAAAACCACTTGCTCTGTCGACTTTGTCTTCTTTTAATAATAAGAATTTTTTTTTACAATTTTGTACTATTGCAGACTTATACCAGTACACAGGCTTCTACCTGCAGAAGGTTAGAACCTTCTTTCATTCTCCAGCTTCTTCTAGAAGGGAGCTACAACCCCCTAAATCTTGTACTAGTCGATATGTTTACTAGTACATAGGTTGTGACCTACAGAAGGCTATGACCTTTTTTCTTCCTCCAAGGACCACGTTTCATAAATTTTCAGACTGGATCCATCAAAAACATCATAACTATAATTCAATCATCAAATACATTTGCATCAACCAATCACTTTCTAAACCAACCACAACTGAATAAATCAATCACTTTGACAACCCATCAATCTAATCATTCATAATACTATTACCAGAATATAGTAACCATAACCCATAACTCTGCAACAGCAAACAGAAACAACTGAAACATATTTTATAAGGTATACACTACTTCCATGTGTCAAACCTACGTGTATACGCACTTTTCTCAAAGCCAATCAACGTATACATTTGAAAATATTAATTCATAATTTTGTAGCTATTACAGACTTTAGTTATACCCAGATCATAATGTTTATAGAACAACACATACATCGGTATACATATCTAGAATAAATATGACAAACCATATAAAGATAATTCATTTCAAGACTTATGATCCCAATCCATCATCAGATCTTATCCTCCGTCAACCACTAAGGTTCATCCCTGGTTTAGACAACACCGTAAGCCAATAACCTGCATACTAGATCTCACACTTCATCAGATATTTGATACTTGCACCTCCTGGCCTAATGATCTTCTCCTCCTTTTATAGTTTTAGGCCTTTCTCAATACCATGGACCAAAACCACTTAGGACCAATAACTTGGACCAAATACCTAGGGTCAATACCTCAAACCAGATACCTTGGACCAATACCATGGATCAAAATACCATGGACCGAATACTTTGGACCAAAAACTTAGTTTTCCAAGGTATACGCGCTTTTCCTTCTGTGAAATTGCATGTGTACGTATACAATAATTGTGGTCAATGAACCTGCGTGTATACGCATCTTGGTCAAGGTGAACCTGTGTATACCTTTCTTTCTTTATTCTATGTAGACTAATCTGTAATTCTTTGTTGTTAACCTGTTGTAATATAATCTTTCATCTGAGTGAGTTACCATCAAGGATAATACTTGTATCATAATGCCAACAATCTCCCCCTTTGGACTTGATGGAAACAAAAACACCAAGTCACTCCCCCCCTTTGACATCAGGGGTAAAGGGTCATGCTCCCCTTCTGAAATACATTATGCTAGTCATGCTCCCCCTGAGTACATGTTGAATTCTCTGATATGCTGAAGTGTACTGATTGAGCTCCCATGGTTGAGTCCATGCTCCCCCCGAGCACAAGAAAAGTCTGCAAAAATATGTTCTAAAAGAATAACATGACTCTATACATACATCACCAATGACTCATACATACATCGATCTCCCAACCAAGTGGGGATATACCAATTGTTTCTACATGACAAAAACAAGAAATATTACATCATCCATCCCATGCATAGTGGGCTTACAAATTAGGTCTTTTCATGACCTTTACATTAAATGATATGCATGACATTTATAATAAGTACATCAATAAGACCATGATAGTCATCAACAACTATCATACACCATATATGATCTGCACCATCAGCAACATTAGGATCAACAACTTATATATTTCCATCATCAAAAGAGTCACCTTAATCAAAACAATTATGCGGATCTGTACCAAGATCTTCTAAGATAATGCCAACAATGCATTATTAGAAGCATATGCTCCCCCTAGACCTATGCTAGATGTTTACTGTCAAATCTAATTATTGCATATATCAGTAAGAAATATCAAAGCATCATCCTTAATCAGATATACATCAAGTTATCAACAAATTTATGAAGACCAATATATTTCCACATGTTATCAGCAGATTGTAACCATCATCAAATAGAGCAGATAACTAATAGAACCATATCAGACCCCTTTTTCGTAAGTCTAGCCTACTTCTTATCCTCAAACCAACATATACGCGACTGTGCCCACAGAAACCCGCGTATGTATGCAATTACACTTCATGAAACTCACGTATACCAACCTTTCTCTAGAAAATAGGATTTAATAGTAGGATGATGCAATAGCTACTCCTAGATTTTGTCTGAGATATTCAAATGTTTCTTTGGGTAGTGGTTTAGTGAATATATCAACAACCTATTCTTTGGAGGGAACATACTTCAATTTGACCTTTTTTTCTAGCACTTGTTCACGTAGAAAATGATATTTTATGGGTATGTGCTTGGTCTTGGAGTGCATGACTGGATTCTTTGAAATACTGATGGCACTTGTATTATCACATA
>APFE031060957.1:0-14664 GCA_000404065.3 Pinus taeda | reverse complement strand
AAACCTATTCTTGAAAATGGGCGAATGGAAGTTTGTAACTCCTAATTTCAAGGGCTAAATTTACCTTTTTTACCCTCTCCCTTAAAATAAGGTGGGCTATTTGAGGTGATTTCTAAAAATGTACTATGATACAAAATATTCGCCCACTAAAAATTTAAAACCCCTTAATTTCGCCAAAGGGCAAACATTTGCCCCTAAAATCACCCCTACTTCATTGGTTTCTTCTTCAAAATTAGTCTGATTTGATGTGGGAGGATAATCCTCATCTTCTCCATAATCTTCAGTTTTTACCTGCTTTAGATTTTTGCATGCTTCATCAAACACAACATCAATACTTTCAATAATTTTTCCAAGTCTTTTATTATAACACTTATATCCTTTACTTCAGGAAGAGTAACCAAGGAGAATGCCTTCATCTGCTTTGGGTTCAAACTTGCTAAGTTTTTCATCAGTCCTTTTGATGTAACATTTGCTTCCAAAAACTTTGAAGTATTTTACAGTAGGGGTGTTACCATACCAAAGTTCATGTGGAGTTTGAGTGTTGTTTACCTAAACATTTCCTTTTTTGAGAATAGTGACGACGTCGAATGCAACTTCAGCCCAGAAGGTTGCAGGAGTTCCAAGCTCAACTAACATAGCACGAGCCATTTTTTTAATAGTTCTGTTCATCCTTTCTACCACTCCATTTTGTTGAGGAGTCCTTACAATGCAGAATTGCATTTTTATTCCATGTTCTTCATAAAAGTAAAAAAATTCATTCAAGGTAAACTACCCTCCTTGATCAAATCTGAGGCATTTGAGTTTGCGATCTGATTCATTCTCAACTAATGCTTTGAAGGCTTTGAATTTTTCAAATGCTTCATCTTTATGCTTTAGGAGTCCTATCCAACACATTCTGGAAAAATCATCAATGAATAATATAAAGTATTCTTCTCCACAAGGTGACTTCTTCCTTGATGGACCACATAAATCAGTATGAACAAGTTTAAGAGGATTACTAGCTGATCCTTCCTTTTCAGGGAATTGTCACCTGGTTTGCTTACCAAATTAACATGATTTGCATATTGTATTTTCTGGAATACTGATATCAGGAAGATCACGAATGGCCTGAAATTTGCTTGCTTTTCTTATTTGAGAGAAGCTTAGATGCCCCAATATTCTGTTCCATAGCCAGTGTTCATCATTTTTGCTTAGATAGCACTATTGTTGTCCTCCCTTGAGTATGTATAAGTTGTTTGGAGTTCTTATACCATTGATCATGGTTTCTCCTATATCAAGCTCACGAACAACACATCCATTTGATCGAAATACTACTTCATTTCCTTGATCACACATTTGAATGACACTCAAAACGTTATGCTTTAGACCATCAACATATATAACATTCCCAACTTTAACTTTTTCTTTTAAAATAATAGAACCTTTACCTTTAATGACAGCAGGAGTGTCATTTCCAAATGATACCTTCTTTTCTTTTTCTAAGGCATTATATGGCTAAAGTTATTCTTTATCACCTGTCGTGTGTTTTGAGCATCCACTGTTAATGTACCATTGATTTTATTGTCCTTCTGCATACAAGGCTATACCACATCCCTTTGTTTGTGGTTCCTTCTTTCTCCATATTTTGGGATTTAATGAAGTTTGGTCCTTCTAAGATGTTTGTCAAAATTTACTCCTATATTCAGATTCTTCGTGACCAAAGTTGTTGCAGATAGAGCATTCTATTTCATTTTCAAGAAGAGAAAAGTTATTGTAGGTCCGTTTCATGATCCCTGTCACATTACTTTGATTTCATGCTTCTCTAGTCCTGATGGTCTTATAAGCAACACATTGAGCAGCTTTGTGTCCAAAGTTATGACATGAAAAACATTGGCCATTGAAGAAGTTCCTGTGATTATCGAATCTACTAACCTGGTGATTATAGTTGTTGTTGATATTCATTCTTGAAACAGATTGAGTATGATTTACCTGAGGTTGGTTGTAGCTTCTATTCATCCTAAAAATAAATTGAGCTTGATTTACTTGGTGATCTGCTTTATGCCTTTGCTGTCGATTGTCAAACTATTCACTGCTCTTTGCTGCACCAAGATAGCTTTTAGTGGAGGTTCACGACTTCTGTGCTTGGGATGCTTCTTCAATATATCCAAGACCTGTCTTTATTAGAGAAGAGGGCTACACTTTGATAATTTCATTTAAGTTTTATGATCCTCTAGTAAATCTAAGATTGAGAGCTTTTGTTTTCTTAATATCCTTTCTTAGACCCACAATTTCACATTCTAGTTTTTCATTGTGTTTTTCTCTTTCAGCAAGTTGGAATGTCAGAGTATCTATAATCATATTATTTTCTTCTAAACAGATTTTGAGTTTAGAGATTTCTTCATAAAGGTCATCATCATCTAAAGCATCCAAGAAATAATCATCTTCAAAAGCCATTAGAAGTCTATAGTCATTACTATTTTCATCTTCATCACTATTTGATAAACCATCACTATCTTCATTTGTATAGTAGCTCTTCTTACTTACACTTTGTTTTCTATTCCATTTTTCTGATTCCTTAACTTTATCAAGCTTATCTTTATGAGGACAATTGGCAGCATAATGACTGACTCTTCCACAAGTAAAACATTTGAAAGCTATTTTACCTCTAAATCTTTCGGAACCCCGTTGAAGGTTCTTGACAAAGTTTGCTTCTTCCTCTCCTTCTTAAATATGTCTTGATTCATTGAGTTATTCTCTTCCTGAAGCTTTGAATGCAGCTTCTCGCATATCTGATGGACCTCCTTTTCTCATTTCGAAAGAAGTTAAGATTCCATGCAGCTGTGTCATAATAATAGTCTAAAGATCCTGCTTTACTTCTATGGCAGATACTTTTGATTCAAACTTAGTAGACAAGGATCCTAAAACCTTTTCAACTAAAGTAACTTCTTTTATCACTTCACCCAAGTTCTTCATGCAATTAACAATGTCATATATACAGAAGAAGTAACTAGCGATACTTTCATCATTGTGCATTTTGAGAGTTTCATATTGAATTCTGAGAGTTTGCGATTTTGCACGTTTTCCCTGATTGTCTCCTTCATAGCTTAGAATGATCTTGTCCCATATTTCTTTGTAGGCTTTGAGCTGCATAACTTTGACAAATTCTAATTGTGACAGACTCCCCAATAATGTATTGACAACCTTGGCATTGGTTTCATATTGCTTTTTACCTACCGTATCTGTAGAAATTGTTGATGGAAATGTATATCCTCCTTCCACGATTTCCCAAACATCTATTCCAAGAGATTGAAGATAGGTTGTGGTTCTTACCTTCCAATAAACAAAGTTGCTCCCATCAAAGATTGGTGGTATGATGGATCCCTCTCTTTCGTAGTTACTCATGATGGTAGATCTTCCTTCAAGAAATCAAGCTTCTTTTGAAGGACCTGCTCTGATCCCAATTGTTGGAAATAATATTGAGAGGGGGGTTGAATCAGTATTAGAAAGTCATTAATATTTCATTTCCATAAACAGATTCATATACACTACTTTAGTTAATGGAACTTGTGTGTATACACAACTGTATTTAAGGAAATTAGTGTATATCCTGCAAACTTATGATTAAATTAATTCATCATATGTTGATCTTTAATCAGTGCATTAGAACCATATCAACAGTAACCAGGTGCAGTAAAAAAAAAAAAAAATAGACAATCACACACATGAACACAAGATATAAGGTGGAAACCCAATGTGGGTGAAAACCACTTGCTGCAATTGTTTCTATCTTCTTTTTAATAAGAAACTTCTTTTTACAATTTTTGTACTGGTGCATTCTTATACCAGTACGCAGGCTTATACCTGTAGAAGGCTACAACCTTCTCTCATTCTCCAGCTTCTCCTAGAAGGAGCTATAACCCCCTAACTCTTGTGCTAGCTGATATGTTTACTAGTAAGTAGGTGCTAGCCTACAGAAGGTTACAACCTTCTCTTTTCTTACAGGGACCTATTGAGGGCCCCGAAAATCGGGTCAACAACAAGGGGGATACCCGCCCAGTTTGGACCTTGGTTGGCAGCTCCTTATCCATTTGGTATAGCGGGTCCGACTGGGGATATGGGACAAGTTTCCCAATTCAGTGTGTGTGTGTGAGAAAGATGGGTGTTTCTGTTCTAAATGGAATAATTCTATCTAATCTAATGCTATGATATTGTATTCTAATAAATAGAAAAACATCAAAATTTATGCTAACCCGGGGTGTGATCTTTCTTCTATGCGATCTAAAAAGATTTCAAACAATAACTGGTAATAAATATCATTCAGCTATCATAAGAAAAGAATTCGATAAAGATGAAATACTTCATATAAGAAGTTAGACGAAACAATTTCTAAAACTTATCGCATAAATGAGCTATTCATACACTAAACATAAACAAATAGTTATCACCGTACAAAAGTGCCAAATGATAACTCATACATCCATGCTGTAATATATAACTATGAGAGTTGGCACCATTTTTTCGGTTGCATTTATAATGCACTTAACAGTCATCCATTGGCTATGTGGCTTCACCAAGTATGTCCAGTAACAATCCCAGTTTAACTTGTTTAGCCTTTGGATTACTTTGGCCTTTTCTTGAGCTCTCTGTTTCAAATCTGCTTCTAGCTGTTGAGCATTTGGTAAGTACCCTGGAGTGGTCTCTGCGATCAAATTTGCCCTGTGTAAATTTTCATTTAAACAATCAATAAGTCTGTTGGCCACCGTGGCTGCTCCTTCTGCTGCCTGTTCTGCCCCTCTGATTTGCTCGTCCCATTTTTTAAAGAGCATTTCCTTGTGATTTTCATTAATTCTTGGTGCACCTGCTCTTTTACCCTTGTTCATCTCTTGCCATGCCAAATATTCAGTCACTCGTTTATCAATTAGATCATAGTCACTCCGCAAGTCTACCACTTGATTAGTGGTTTTATTACTGATTTCACAATAATTACTCCACTGTGATATCTTTTGGCCCAATGCTTCTTCCTGTTGTAGTAATTGCTCGTTCAGGGAAATGGACTCTGTGATGAATTCTTTGAGCTTAGGGTCATCCTTATGCATCTCTCTCATATCCTATAACTGCTTTCCTTTCTCATCCAAACTTTTCTGATAGCTTATCTGCATCTGCTGGAAGTCTTGTTTCAACTTTTCAAGCTATTTATGTGCTTCATTATTGGCATGGGCTTGTTGCAATTGTTGTTGCAGTACTTGTGTCTGCTCTTCCCTTTCTTTTAGTAGTTGTTGTACCTCAGATTCTTTGTCGATAGTAGCGGAGGCATATGCCCCTGTGATCTGAGATAGTTTGGTGAGATTTTTAGTGGGATTGCTTGTGGGATCTTTCCACAAGACGTCCAATTGTTCCGTGTTTTGAGAGAGCGTGCTTTCCAATTTCCTTTTCTTTCTCTATCTTCTTAATACTGCTTTATGTTGTGGGCTATAAAATACATCTAGGGGAGGGATTTCTTCTACTTTTAGTACAAGCTCAGAGGATGGAGAAATATGAATATGCTCCACATCCAAGGCTTCGCTAACTGTTCCTGTGACTACTTCTTTTATTATTTGTACATCGCTGACATTTGTCTTCATGGTTTGTCCTTCAAGATTGATCAAGTCATTGAAGGTTTCCCATTCTTTGTCTAATTCAGCTGTGGTTGGTGGTGCTTGGATGACGAGAGGGGGAGGATTTCTTTGCGGGGAGGCAATAACCTACTGATGTAGAAGTTCTTTTGACTGGGAAGTATCATTCACTGACCCTTCGTTCTTATCTAGTTCATTTCCGGATCTTTTAGAGTGTTCAGACACTTCTTTTCTGGATTTGACTTACATCCGTTGGTACTTGAACTTCCACTGAGGCTAACACTTGGAGTTGGTTCTCTTGAGGGTTTTAGGCATAGATTTTCTAAAGGAATACTAGCTAGCCTTCTTTCCCTGTATGTTTTGAACCTTTGAAATTCTTCTGGGGGTAGCTGCGGTTGGGCTTTGTGCAGAATTTCGTCCAATGTGTTTTTATGCTGAAATAAATCATCAAATAAATCTTTTTCTCTGGAGAATACTTTTATCTTGACTGTTGTTGTAAAATTGTGGGCGACCTCATAAGGGTCAAATGGCCTTGCTGTGAATTTGAATAGCTGTAAGCACGTGATATTCTTTACTTCTGCAAAGGCGTGACCTACATCGAATAGTAAGAAGGCCCCACGGGCTATAGGAAACTGTGGCCATATAGCCTTCTTTTTGTCTTTTAATTCTTTAGTTAGGCCTCCTTCCCCACAGGTTTGGTAGGCGATCTCTCGGGCTAAGATTTATCAGGGATATATAAAGGCAGGACATGAGGGTGCAGAACTTCCAAAAACCCTGACATAAGTAAACATCTCTTCCCCAAATGATCTTGTGACAGTGAGGATGTCTACTTCTGCTTCAGGCGAGCATCTCGGAGGGTCTTTATCATACAAAATTGTATACAAGGGCAAAATAACTCCATGACAAATTTGGTAGAAGTATGGAACGAACTGAGAGTCCCATAACTCTTTGTGATAGACATGAATGGGTAGAGGGTCTTGTGTCGTCCACTTCCAACCCATAACAGGGAACTTAGAAACATAACATATTGCGTCCATTATATATGCAGAAAGGTAAAAAGGAGGATAGATCCTCTGAGCCATAGCACTTTTGGACCGGTAACTGCCAATGGCTGTGGCCAGGTTATCAAACAAAATTCTGGCCCAATCTACAATGGTGGGATTTTTGGCAGCATCCAATAATGGAAGCCACTCACATGAGAATTTGTTAATATCTGGCATTCCATATATTCTACAGAGCATGGCAGTAGCAAAGCAGTATGGAGAGGTAAGGGAACCAGTACTGTACATACCGTGTTTGTCTTTATTTAGCGGCTCATCTCTCCTAGACCAATCTTTGGTAGTTTCTGCCAGGTCTGGATTTTCTCTTACAAATTTCTCTGTAAACTGTCTATTGTAGATTGCCTGTGGCTTTGGTAGATGATACATAAGCTTTAAATCCTGTGCAGCGAATGAACCAATGAGTCCTTGACCATGAACCTTGAATTGTCTATTTTTCATTTCTACGGTATCCAATATCCATTTGACCATGTCCGTGTATGGGAGGATTCTTGGCCTTGCTCCTATCCGATGTAAGAATGAGCAAGCTAGCTCTGCGAGGGATGCTTTAGAAGAGATTTGTGAGCCTGCGACAACTGTAACTTCCATTACTCTGGGATTCTCCTCTTCGAGCATGTTATACATGCCTTCCCACGTAGCTATTCCCGCTTCTTTGTTGCAAGCCGTGTCTGTATACAAAGGCGCCAATTTCTCTTCTTCGGAGCTCGGGGCTTTGCTTTTCTTTCTCATTTCAGCCTGCATATTGTTTTGTATAGTCCTCTGCTCTCCGTGCCTGCAATTCACAAGTGAGGTGAAATTGAATGACAAGGAAGGGTGATGGGAAAGTTTTAAATGCCGCAGACATACCAAATATACCATCTTATGTGAAATGTTCTTTGAAGAGCACGCACCCATATTCTATTAATAACTGACAGCTAACTCTTTTATTAGCATTTAAAGTGCATTACCATGTGTCAGCTTATGGAAACTACTTTTCTTGAATAACGAGCCCGAAAGATTTGCAATGGAGCGATTTTGCAATTTGCTACCGCAACATCGCAGATCGCAAAATCGCAAAATCGCAAAACGCAATATCGCAAAATCGCAATATCTTAAAATCGCAACATTGCAGAATCACAATGTTGCAAAATCGCAACATCGCAATATCACAAAATCACGGATCGCAGGAATATTATGTATGACAATTTTTTTGTTAACCTGTTCCTTGCGGGATGCGATCTTGCAATCGGTGCCATTACACATTGGAAAATTTTTTGAAGTGTTTTAAGTAAATTATGCTGAATGCGATGCAATATTTGGTCATTATTGTTATCTCGTGAATATTGGGATTGTGTTTATGAGGTGGCATCCCGCTATTTTCTTGCGATGTGATTTCCCTTGATAAGATAATTTTTACCTTATCATAAACTTAGTTTCTAAGAGTTTCCAAGGGGGCTTCCTAAGCTTATGATGGCAACTTTATTTGTGAAAAAGAAATGTAAATGCTACTTTAACTTCTTTGAATTTAATAACTATGGGTCCCCCCTTATTTAGTATTAACAATAATACTAAATAAGAAGCGGGGTTATTGGTGGTCACAACAGGACCACATTTCATAAATTCTCAGACTGGATCCATCAATAACATCATTAAATCAACTAATCTCCTTTGCACTAACCATAACTCAATCAATCAATCACTTTTTAGAATGTTGTAACTAGAATACAGTAACTAGAAAACAATAACCAGAACTAGGAACACTACAACAACAACCAGAAGTAGCTAAAGCATATTTTATGAGGTATACGCTACTTCAATGTGTCGAACCTACGTGCATACGGACTTTCCTCAAGATGAACCTGCGGATAGATTTTCAAATCAAATTTAAGATGTATATGTTGTTTTGATATGCAGAACCAACGTGTATATGAACTTGCATATAGATCTATAAATGATGATTTAATCTTTACAACAATTCCAAACTTCAGTTATACCCAGATCATCATATTTACAATCTACAACATGCACTAGTTATTTAGATAAAAGATCAAAACCACACAAATATACTTCACTTCAAGCCTTAAGATCTTGACCCATAATTAGATCTTATCCTTCATCAAGCGCTAAGGTTCATCCTTGATTCAGATCTAGCTATGCACCATAACCCAATAACCTGTATTCTAGATCTTTCTCTTCATTAGATATTCGATACTTGAGTACCTTTGCCTAATGATCTTCTCCTCCTTTTATAGTCTTAGGCCTTACTCAATACCATGGACCAAATACCATGGACCAAAACTAAGTTTTCCAACATGTACGTTCCTTTTCTTCCATGAAAGTGCGTGTGTATGTTATACACACCTTTTGGTCTGTGAACCCGCGTGTACACGTGACTTGGTCAATGGGGAACCTGCGTATACCTCTTTTTCTTCATTCTTTGAGTCTGAATTGTGATTTGTCATTTGAGTGAGTTGCCATCAAGGACAACACCTATGTCATAGTCCAAATCTGCGTCATAATGCCAACATTTCTCTCTCCCTATCCACTCTTAGCTGCTCTATTCATCTATGGAAAAAAATGCACTTGAATAGAATGTAACCACTTTTCCTCCTAATGGCCTAGTTACAACACAACCCGATAGCCTACTCGTGGTTACGTTTGACTCCAAATCTTAGCTAGAGTGACAATATGGACTTTCTAGAGTCTTCTTCATCATGATCATGTGGCTTGTTTGTTTTCCATGAATAATGGTGGTTGACATTGCATCCTATCAAATTATGGTGATTAAAACAAGAAGTTCAAATTCTCTGTGAAATAAATTTTGTGTATGAACTTCAATTGAGGTGATTCTTCCAGCTTTGAAAAATTCATATATTTGTAGAGTAACACTAAAAGGTGAAAACTTAAAACGGACATTTTTACCCAAAAAAAATGATTTGATACCTCAAACTACTTGTTTGGCCAATTTGATGTTCTTAAATTGCAAGCATAAATTGTCGACTGGAGTTGGTAAACTTATGAAGTGCATGTGCACTATATATGCTACAAGCCTATTCTTTAGTTTGTAAGCTGATGGTTATGTTTTTTTTTAGATTTTCTTTGTTATATAGATTCTTATTAGAGTTATATTTTTACAAATTAAAACGTGGAAGTTAAGCTACTGTTAGAATAAATGGAAATTAAGCTACTGCTAGATTAAATGGAAGTTAAGCTATTGTTAGATTAAATGGAAGTTAATATATTGCTATATTAATCTACCAAATCATATCTATTTGAGTATCATCCTAAAATATATTATGTTATTCATCCTAAAATTATGAATCTATTTAAACACCTTACTGCTATGAAACAAAGTATTGAAATTCAAATCATTCTAATGATCCTTCAAACGTTTGTCTACAAAATATATATACAAATTATGATTCTAAAGAGTGTGAAATAAATCTCTAATTGTAGACTACAGGATAAATGCAAGTTCTAATTCTAAAAAACATGAAAATACTAACTGTAACGAAGTGAAAAACGTTGAAGAACTAAACCATTAAATGTCTGTAAGCATAAATGAAATGACGAAATAACTAAGTTATCGCGAAATAATTAAAACAACGAAGTAAGTAAACTAAAATAGAATGAAATGATAACAAAAAGCGCTTAAATGAAAAAAAATCATAAAGCAATGAAATGAAAGAAACTAAAACCTTGACTATCTATAGGGGCCCTCAGCATCCAGTAGGTGTAATTTACACTCACATATGCATTAAATCACATAAAGGTAACTTCAAATTAATACATGAACAAAGTTCTGTTTCATAATTATTCAACAATTAATTATTACATCCTCCTCTTTTTATTGTTTACAAAGGATACATACTTATATAAAATGTGTGCTCAATAGTTTGAGACTTCTACACATAGAGTTTTGTTGTTCAATCCTTACTCAAATTTGAAACCAAACAGAAAAACAATTATTTCATCGATTTTATATTTGGAAAGCAAATTGAAGAAATGTGATGCATTCAAACTTCTGCTACTACATGTTTGACCCGTGCCTTTGACCACGCCACTGTGTGATTCCTTCAGTGAATTGGCTTGAGTGAATAGGAGGAGATCCATGAGGGGATCAATCGTCAACTACCCATGTGCTTATTTGCTTCATTAGTGTAGTAGAACCCCACAAACCATGGAGGTAGCTGCAGATTTATAAAATAGCTACAGAATCATGTTAATTATGTTGCTAATGCAATCTTTAACATAACAATAAAGAACATTAACGAATATGAAAAGTAAGACATGTAAGAGTTTTTACCATATCAAAATCTATGATTTACTGCTTTTATTGAGTTGATAGTGATGATGAAAAGGATGAAAATGGAGGATGAAGGTGTCAAAACAAAATAGTTATGGAACTCTACATTCCCCCATATAGAATATTTTGTATGCCCTCATAGAAAACAAAAAATTGATATCTTGAACTACTACATTTTCTTGGACACTTCTGCCAATGCATCTAACTTCATCTCTTTCATGTTCTTTCTAGTCATTGCCATCCTTGGTTTCCTCATGAGGATCTTGTATTTCAAGTTTATAATTTGTCTCTATAAAGCCTTGTTTTTCTTCTTTAGTTTCTTGTTCTTATTAAACCACATACTTAGATTTAAGAGGAGGTTGTCACTCTTAGTTATTTGGATTTCACTTTGTGCTTTCAAGGCTTGATTTTCATTTTTAATGTACCCATTTAATGTCTCCAATTCGAATATTTCTTGCTTTAATATATCTATTACTGGAGGTTCTTGTGGTTCATTAAACTAGACTTCTTCTTTCTCTTGAATTGCAATTGATGTTCTTATTGTGTCCCTTTTCTCCAGGGATTCAATATAAGTATAGATCTCTTGTTCCACCAGATCAATCTCTTGCATTCTTTGTCTTGGACTCTGAGGAGGTGAGGTGACATTTGGTCATGAAACCCTTAGTGATGAAACCCTTGGGGATGAAACTGTTGGAGGAGTTATGGAATCTTATTCTTCTACCTCTGAGTTTTCTTCTATTTCTATATTGACATGCTCTATTCTCTTTGAGTGTAGTTCTTTTGCTGAGTTGAGTCTAGTACTTCTTCTTAAACCTATGATAGGCGTCTTTTGATTTTTCTTCCTTTCTGTTTTAGGCTTCTCATCTTGTGGTGAAACCTTTGTTTCTTTACTATCTTTCTTTCTTCTAACACTTCTTTTGTTTATTCTCTCTAAAACTTCTACAAGAGGGATGCCATCTTATAATCATTTATGTGGTTATTGTGGTTCTCTTTCTTGCACCTTATCATTTTATTTTTTCCTTCCCCTTGTAGGTATGATGCTATTTGGCTTCCATGAGTTTCTTCATCAAAGTGATTTCTTACTAAAAAGCTTTCCCAATTATCACCTATGTTTTGGAGATGAATTTCAACAAGTATTTTGACTAGAACATGGTGATACATTTTATTATCTATAAACTAAATTCTCATCTGAACATTTCCTAACATCTTTCTAAGACTATTCAACAAGAAATAGAGAAGGTTTATCTCATTTTCTTCAAGAAAATTCATTAGCAGCCGAATATGATAAAAAACATACATCCAAACCTTCCTTCATAGGTAACAAATTTTTGGATTATTATAAGTAGGTTCCTCAACTTACTTTTCAATGCCATGCTTGGGATACCCTTATTGAAAATGGTGGTGTCCATGCTTGATTTCTTCAAGAAAACCTTTCAATATTATGTTTC
Organism: Pinus taeda; assembly: GCA_000404065.3. Classification (NCBI taxonomy): domain Eukaryota; kingdom Viridiplantae; phylum Streptophyta; class Pinopsida; order Pinales; family Pinaceae; genus Pinus; species Pinus taeda. The sequence goes on along the minus strand of APFE031060957.1, from coordinate 2,282 downwards.
AATATGTTTGTGCTTGAACCATTTCTCTCCAATCTGTGGTATTCCAGTGGCTTCAGGTATAAATAACTTTGTCACTATGAATTTGATGTCCCTTATCTCCACTTCAACTCCATCAAAGTCCCTGGCGAAGGATTTAGTCACTTCTCTATGGAACCATCAAATTTCTCTACAAATTCTACCCACTATGATTTCTGCAATTATTCTTTTGTTTGTGGATACCCCTCCAAAAATTTCTTCCATGTTGGCTCTATTTTGACTATCACTCCCATGGCTGAGAAGCTTCATTTCAAAACTGTTTTGTTTGACAGAGTAGGATGGCTTGGTAGGGTTTTTGGAGTGGAGAGGCTGAGAGTGTCGGTGATGGAATGATGAGAGGATAGGTAGTGAGGGTATAATGAAATGAGGTAGAATTTATCTATTAATATCATTCATGTGTATGTTTTTGCAGCTAATTCAATGGATCAGAATATGAGTTATGATGACTTGGAGTGAAAATTGGATTAGGCATGATTTGACATGACACGATCAACTCTTTACAATAATGATTTTACTTTTTTTTTTGGTAGTACTATTCCATATAATTCATATATGAAATTTTTTTATCCCTATTATTAAATTAAAGTTCATACATCTTATTTATTTATTGCCTGAAGTGGCCGTGTTGGCTCAGGTCGTGGATTGTTTCCCGCTTTGAGGGTTTTAACCATGTCAAGAATACTAGTGTATTGATCTATGATCTATTTGTGAGCAGTGTCCTTCGGTGTTCTATCTTAGGAACTTACCTTGTAAATGACTGCATGGTATCAGATCTATTTGAGGGTCGCATCCATTAGTGATCCAAATTTAAAGCCAGTAGAACTGCATCTAACTGTTGTTTCCTAGATCTACTGTTTTTGATTGCTTTCGGGCCAAGGGGACTGCTCTATTACGTTAGGAGAATCTTCTCCAATGAGGAACCCCTTTCGTTTGATGCGAAAAGGTTTCCGGTAGCCTAGCTATGTCATTTTTAAGATCTGGAGGTATATAGTGTTTATTTGTATTTTTTAGTTATTTTCTCTTTGTTTATTTCAGTTTATCTAGCTCTCTATTTTTTAATTACCAGATCTATACCTTTCATTTTTGCATATGCTCTTTACCCTGCGACTCTGTGCGATCTGAGAAAGGAAGAAATAGAAAGGAAGGATTTTTCTCATGTGTAGGATCTTTTCTATCGCGCCTTAGTGTGATCTTGGAAAATCAGAAACTTTGAAGAAATATTTAGTTTTCGGCTAAAGTTAACTCTAAGCCGTAAGGTTTTTTTTTTGTATGTTTGTGTTGGGTTTTGTGTTTTTTGTTTTGTAGGCAAAAATAGCTTTCTCAAGTAGGCACCCACCCCAAAGCTTTAGTGTTAAAAAAATAAAAAAAGTTAAAAAAAAAAAAAAAAAAATCCTTCCTCTGTTCCAAAAATTACTAACCTTTTAAACTAGCTCACTTGGTCCAAAATTATTTTATGAGAATAAAGGTCTTGGGTTCAAGTCTTTCTTTTTGTTGAGTTACTTTTTCAAAAATCACATGTAGCTTATGTTTTAAAGTTACTTTATGTAAACGTGTTCTCACCCATTATCAAAAGTGAGTCACTTATAATTCTAAAGTCTCTTTATCTTTTATTTAAGTTACAATTTAGTGGGTAGCTCATAAAGTGCCATTGTAAAAGTGACTTTCACTTATTTATAAAAGTGAGTCACATAATTTTTTTAAAAAGTGAGCTAATTAGATTTATGTTTGTAAAGGGGGGAGATTTTTTTTTAAATATAACATTATCATTCATTTCTACACATTCACGCACTTCGTCGGCATCTTCAACAAATTTTCTTCAAAAATCCATAACTTTTTCATCCAGAAGCCATTTTCATAGCCGGGTTTTTTTTTTATCGGCCTAATTTTTTGAGATTGTTCCATTGGAACACATAGTTTTAGCATCTATAACTTTAGTTTCTATTAAAATGAAAGTTAATGCCAAGTTATTCTTGATAGCACCAACTAATTCCAATGGTGGTCTTTGTAGGTCTATAACTAGGGTCTCTCACACCACCAATTATTCCACATTATTAAGTCAATCCGGGATCGTTTAGTTCTTTCAAAGAGTAATTCAATCCGAGGCTGTTTTGCCCAAGTAATGCTCGGTAGTATAGTGCTCTAATGAATTGAAAGGAAACAGATACTAAACTATAACTGAATCAACTCAAGGATAAAATCACACAAATCAATCTGATCAGTCAAGGGTACGGAACCAATAACCCTTC
>APFE031060947.1:168803-181810 GCA_000404065.3 Pinus taeda | reverse complement strand
TTGGGTATTCCTATGGCTACAACCATATAAACAAATGTCCCTCAAGCAAGCTAAAAAGGATAATAAATTATCACCAAATTATTATGGTTCGTACAAGGTGTTGCAAAAGATTGGTACTATGGCATACAGATTGGACCTTCCTGCAACTTCTCAATTGCACCCAGTTTTCCATGTTTCATGTTTAAAGAAGGTTATAGGCGACAAGCTCCCAGTTCAAACAATATTGCTAGAACTTGACGAGGAAGGAAAAATTATATTGGAACCAGAAGCAATCATAGAAATAAGAACTCGACAGCTACGAAATCGATCAATTTCAGAGTTTCTTATCAAGTGGAAGAACTTATCCGCTGAAGATTCCACATGGGAGGATGAGAATTTTATGCAGAAGTATCCAGAACTACTCAAGCGTTAAGGACAACACCTTTTTGAAGGAGAGGGGCATGTTGGGTCCCTATAATACTAGTGTTTACCCCATTACTATTGTAGTTATACCCCTTATTAATATTGTTGTGCCCCTATTGCCCCCATATGTTATTACTGAGCCCCATAGAATCCCTCTATTGTTATTTTTGTGGCTTTATATTATTATTGTTAGGTCGGCTGGGTTATATTGTGACTCCTTAGACTCCTATATATAGAAAGGAGGTTTTTGTCATTTGAATCATCCAAGAATTTTTCATTTATGTAATGTAAAGGAGGTTGCCCCCTCAAAGAGGCTGAATTCTAAGGCGTTGATCTATCTTTTCTATCTTTTCTTGAGCTGGTTTCATGACAATTTCCTTTTCGACAACGTATGAAGCCTAAGGGCTTCCATTTTTACTGACTCCTTAATGGCATGATTAAAATTTGCTAAAGTAAAATAACCGTAGTTGACAGGAAAAGAGGGCCATAATAACTTCTTGTTTTCTTTGAGGACTTTAGTTAGGCCTTTTCTCATGGTTTGGTGGGCGATTTTCCATGCTAAAAATTTATCAGAAACATATAGAGGCAGGACATGTGGGTCGGTTGTGCTACCAAAAACCCTAATGTAGGTGAACCATTCTTCAATAAAATATTTTTCGACAGCGAGAAGGTTTGTTGCAGCTTCTTTGGAAAACCAAGGGGCTTTCTTATTGAAAATTATTTGATGCAGGGGCAAAATAACAAAATGACATATTCTATAGAAATGGGGTATATAATGGGATTCCCATATTTTCTTATGACTGAGATGGATAGGGTAGGGGTCCTGTAAGGTCCATTTCCAACCCATGGTCATAAATGTAGTGCAGAAACAGATGGCGTCCATAATGTAGGCACTAAAATAGAATGGGGGAAGGTTCTCTAGAGATGAGGCTCTCTTATGTCAATATTCGGTAATGATGGTGGCTATGTTATCAGATAGGATGGTGGGCCAATTCATGATGTGGGAATTAACACATGCATCAACCAGAGGAATCCATTCTATGGAAAACTTAGAATTGTTGGGCAACCCATATAGTCTACATTACATGTCAGCTGCATAGTTGTAGGGTTTTTCAAAAGAGGCTATAGCATAAATACCCGATTTGTCAAATTTGAATTTATTGTCCAATACTCTGCAACCCTGAATCAACTTGAAGGGGTCTAGGTTCTTCTTTGCGAAGCTAGCCATGTATGTCTTATCATATATATCCTGAGGATCAAGTATATGGTACATTTTATTCATGTCCTCTGCTCTGAATGATCCCATGAGTTATTTTTTTGAATTCCTAAAAGATTTCATTTTTCTGTTTCTGCATCATCTTCCTCAATGACATGTCTTTTGTAGCTTGCCTGAAATGGACAAGATATATAAGAGCAGACAATATCGGACAATTAAGATTGAAAGCTTTTCTAAAATGAATTTAGATCGTGAGAAAGGTTTAATGAGATACTCAACGTTAACTACCCATAACTTGGGAAATGATTAGCTCTCCTCGGGTCTTTAAATATTTATTAACTTGTCAATTCATTTGTTTTTTTATTTAAAATGAAATTATTTCACACGCTTACCACTCTTATTCACACATCGCAATATTTAAATAGATACAATATAGCATTGTGCTTTCGATAAGGAGAAATGCGATTGCGGTTGTTGCAATATCACATTTCACAAATTGTTAATGGGCGTTGTAGTGGCAGAGCTTAATTACTTGCGAAGTTTGTGAAATGACAAGGTGCTTATGATCGGGATATCACAGTGAGAGGTTTGATCGCACATCACAAATTTTTTAAAGGTGTTTTATGATAGTCACATGGAAAAAATCAATTTGCAATTTGCGATGAGGATCTCATCCTTGGGTTGTTTTGCAAGATTTTTCAAGGCAATTTCTTAGAGTAAGGTTTTATTATCCTAAGACTAAAAATTAAAAAGGGTCCCCATTTATATCTCTAACCTTAGCTATTGTTATTTATAAATGGGGGGGGGGGGGTTGTTGTTCATAGAACAACAATTGGTGTATCACTTAGGAGAACCAGCTATCTCTAAGTAGTTTTCTAAAATTTCTAAAACTTTCAAAGTAATTAGAGTGATAGGAATAATAATAACATGAGTTATAAAGTAAACGACATTTCTCTAGAATCAACATTACTTACTCAATCTATTTATTCAACTACTTTACTCTTGTAATGATATAAATACAAATGTTTGCATCAGTCAATAATAAGAGTTAAAGTGATATAGCAGCTGTTTTCTATAGATTAGTTTTGGTGTTTACTCATTTATCACAAATAGAGCCTCTGCTGCTAGCAGGCGTTCATAGCCTTGTCAGGGTTATATTTTAACCAACAATGATGCATTGTCCCATTTGAAACAATATTCAAATTTCAAAATGATATTCACTTGCTTTGAATCTCACTTGGATCTTGTCCCTTTTTCCTTTTTAATATAATCTTTTCTTTTAGGTTTCTTAAAATACATTGTCTAGGCTTGGTAACCTAATAATGACAATGCCATTCACTGGTTGTACCTAAATTGAACAAGTTGGCTCTTGATGAGACCCCTTGTCTTTTGATCGATAAGATCATTGGCTATTACCCTGTTTTGATATGTAGTATTGGTAATATCAGTTTAGTTATTTCCCTATGGCCATGGTAAACAAGCTCATAATGAGACTTTTTATCTTCTAAGTTTTGTATATTTTAGAATTACACTCTGAAAAAGGAAAATTTTATCAGATGGGGTGAATCATTGGCTCTTTTGAGAGATTGGGATGATAATGATGGAGTTTTAAGATACTCATTTGCAGAAAGTCCTTACTAGATTAAAGATTCTTTTCTTGATTGATAACAAAACATTCATACTCCAAAAAGATAAGAGTTTGTTCATAGAATAAACATTTTTTAGCAAGATCAGGTTATTCCAAAAAAATCAAGTTTGCTTTGGTACTCAAATGTCCTAATTATTTCTTTTAACTTTCACTTATAGAAGCGAAAAATCAGAAATATTATCAAAGATTTTATTTTGAAAAGCCAAAAGTAAATACTACTTGACTTTATTTTCCTAAGAATTTTAAAGGCGATAAGATACAAAATTGGAAGAGGCATCTTCTAAGAGAAGTAATTTTTCAAGATTTTCCCATTAACGGGCAAAGAATCCTTCTTACCTGATAAGTCTTGTAAAAGAAATGTTGATTGTCCAATTTTCTCAAAAATATGAAAAGGGCCAAGCCATAGTCTTTGAAATTTTGGTATGTTTACCTTTTTCCTCATGTGATTTGTCCCATTTCAAAATAAAATCACCTACTTCAAAAGTTTTTTGACTAGCAGAGGTTGTATCAAAAGAGGCTTTGACTAATTGTTGATGATGGAAGTGGGTTTCTTTGGCCTTTTCTCGTTCTTCTTCAAGCTTAAGAATCTGAAACTGTCTAGTTTGGAGAGAAGAAGAAGGGTTTTCATCGATGAATTGCACTAGGGCAAGAGATGGGATTGATACCTTTATGGGAAGAACATCTGATTTTCCATAAACTAAAGCAAAAGGAGAAGAACCGATAGATGCCTTCTGTGTAATCCTATCCGACCATAGAGAAAATGTTAATGCTTTGTGCCAATTCCTATGATTTTGGTCAATAGTCCTTTCGATAATTCTAATGAGTTTTTTGTTTGTTGATTCTGCCAACCCATTACCTTGTGGATAATAATTGGATTAATATTTTAGCTTAAAACCTCGCTTTAGAGAAAATTGTACCATTTTATTTCTAGAAAAGTAAGATGCATTGTCAAACATTAAAGCTGAGGGTAAGCCAAACTTGGTAATTATGTAATGATCAATGAAGTCTGTAATGCTTTCTATATTAGCTATCCTTAAGGGGAAAACTTCTACCCATTTTGTAAATTAATCAATCGCTGTAAGGATGAATCTATGTAGTTTGGAAGAGTTAGGAACAATATCACCAATTATGTCTAATCCCCATTGTGCAAATGGTTTTTGGATGTTTACCGGTTGCAAAGGGAATGCTGGCTTCCTTTCTCTTCCCGCTGTAGTTTGACAAGTTTTACATTTTCTTGCATATTCATGTGCATCCTTAAATATCGTTGGCCAATAATATCCTGCATGCAGGATTTTGCGAGCTGTGGTATTTCCTCTAAACCGTCCTCCAGATGGTCCATCATGTAATTCTTGCATGACCTTTTCAGCTTCAGGTTTCTCCAAGCATCTTAGTAATACTGAATCATAGTTTTTTCTAAACAATACATCATTGACTAATTCATACTGATTTGATTCCAACCTTAAATCACACTTTGTTTTATAATTAAGATGCATAGGAGCATATCCGTTCTTTAAATAAAATTTCAAATTAGCATATTGTGATTATGTATCATTGATATTACCTTTGATATTTGTACTTCATTACCTTGATCTTCTTCTGGTGATAACTGGGAAGCTCCTGTTAACATCCTACAAAAACCTTGGCCCCTAACAATTTTAGCTGGCCGGATTTCTACTTCATATTCTTGAAGTGCAGTAACCCAATTGGCTCGTTTCTCCCCTAATCTTTGGATTAATAATTCTCTTACTATGGGGTAGGGTACTACTATCTTTGTATGGGATTTAAGAAGAAAAGGTTTGAAATGTTCCAAGGTTTTAAAAACAACAAATGCTTGTTTCTCGACAACTAGATAATTTAACTCGACACCTTGCAAGTTAGAACTGAAAAAGGAGATGGGTGCCTTGATATTTTCATCATTTAGCTGTGTTAGAACTACTGCATATGATGTATCAGATGAAAAAGTATATAATACAAAAGGATTGAGAAAGTTAGGAGTTGTTAGCGAAGGAGCTTTAATAATGGCTTTTTTAATCAACTCAAATGACTCCCTTTCATGTTTGCCCCATTTGAAAATTGTGTTTCTTTGTATCATTATTTGAAGGGGTAGGACAATCTGTGAAAAATTCGGAACAAATCCTTTTACAAAATAAATTTATCTAGGAATGATTGCATGGTATTTTTGTTATGTGGGAGAGGAATCTTTTGAATCTCTTGGACTCTATCGGTATCAATATAAATCCCTTTCTTGGACACTATAAACCCAAGGAGTTGCCTTCTGGTAAAGAAAAATAAGATTTTTTTTGGATTTAAGGAAATGCCATATTTCTTGCATCTTTCAAAAATGTTCTTCAAGTCACTTAAATGATTGTTCCTATCCTTAGAAAAGACTGTGATGTCATCTAAGTAAATAACAACTGATTTGTTAATCAGACTTTTAAAAGCAATATCCATAGCACATTGAAATGTAGCACCCACGTTAATGAGTCCAAAAGGCATCTTTTGATAGGCATATGTTCCCACTTGGTCCTGAATGTTGTCTTTAATCTATTATCTAGATGCACAAGAATTTGATTATATCCTCAGAATCCATCTAGAAAATACATTAATTCAGAACCTTCAACTGATTGCAATATTTAATCCATGGTGGGCAAAGGAAAGTTATCTTTTTGACAAGCTTTATTCAGGTTCCTAAAATTGATACAAATCCTAATATCACCATTATTTTTCCTTATAAGCACCATATTCGATACCCACTTAGAGTGTCTAACAGGGAAGTTTATTTTGGCTTTCAGAAGCTTGTTGAATTCGAATTTGATTTGACTCTTAAGGTTTGGGTGAATTTTGGGAAGCTTCTGTTGAACTGGCTTTTCGTTCGAAGTCATAGGTATGGTATGTTGAATCATAGAGGTATCATAGGTTTTGAGATCTATGTAAAGCCATGAAAAGACACCTTTTTATGTTTTCAACAACCTAATGAATGACATTCTTTCTTCTAATGATGGGCCAAGACCTAGGTTGACATTTTGAGGTTTTTCAATTGACCCTAAGTTTACTACGTCAAATATCAAAGTAGAACTTTGAGTTTTGGAGTTAGTAATTTTCTTGAATCTATCCTTTAGATCATACAGATCTTCCATCTTAACTACAGAGTTCGAGATTGGGTTTTTATTTTGATAATTTTTAATTATGAGATCATGCTCTTGTTCGTCTATGATCTGTTCCTCATAGGACCTTTCTGATGTAAGGAAATTAACTATATCCGCATCGTTATTGAGTACTCTCCAATTTGTTACATTATCGGGAATACATGGCCTAAATATTAACTCTATTGAAAATCTGTCTGGACTGAACTCTTCTGAGGGTATAATCTTGGATGCCACATTAGCAAGTAAGTCAACACTTGTGTTTTGCAGTCTAGGAACTGAAGAAATGTTAAAAGCAGAGAAGTGAGAAGTCAGATTTCGACTAATGTTTGATAATGTTTAAGGTGTCTAGAGACACAATGAATTGTATTTCTTACCTGCTTCACAATTATTTCAGAATCACCATAGACTTGCAGATATTTGACATTAAGGCCAATGGATTTGCACAGTCCTTGGATCAATGTTTCATATTCAATGACATTATTGGTGCACTGAAATTCAAATATGCAGGCTAACATGGTGTTCTCTCCTTGCAGATTGATCAAAATGCATCCTGCGCCTACCCTGACTTTAGATTTGGAACCATCAAAATAGAGAGTCGAGAATAAAGAATTATTTGAAATTTTATCTACTAAATTTACACACTTGGAAGCATCTGTTTGTGAAATTTTTCTATTTGAGACACTACGACATTATCTAGAAAGAGAGGTCTCTGAGCATTAAAGGATCCCAAAAATGACTCAACCGAGTAATTTCCAATGATGTTATTGGTGAAGGCAATAGGTTCATTTCTTCCCTCAAGGTCAATGGCTGTATATTTCATGAAATTTTCTCGGTCTACCCTGCTTTGGTTTGGTTTACCATTCTGTGGCAACCACATGTGAGACCAATCAGTTGCGAAGTAATGATGCAACTTTTTAGGCCAATCCCTACTTAGGGATTAAACCATAAAATTAAGGGATATCAACCACTAAAATATCAATTATTTGCAAAACTTTTGGATTAGAGGAAACCCTAATTGAAACTGATGCTATTTCTACAAGTAACTCTACTTTTGTCCTGTCTAATTGAACTATGTGTACCACAGGTTTTTGAGGTGTAATATTCAATTTGGTGCACACAACTCTTGGCATAATATTTGAAGAGGCTCCTGAATCAACAAGACAATTATGAAAATTCATGTTGAAAATTTCGTAAGTTAGTAGAAATGGAGGAATATGAGGAATAGATCTATCACCAATTAAGACTAAATCTGAAGGATCTACTTTGTTGGAAGATGATGGAGGTTTTCCCATATCATAGCCATCTTTAGTAACTACAGTAGATGGCAGAGGGGATACATGAACTGCTTTTAATTCTCTTAATAAAGTTTCTTGTTGTTTCTTGAGTTTATTGAGTTCATGCAATGAAATGTTTGCTCTAGTCTTTTTCATATCTTCGACTATGTTGTATTCCACTGTGTCTAAGATTACCAATGTTTTGGAAGCATTTGTAAGATCTGGTGGAATAGAGTCAGTCTAAATAGTTTTAGACTTTTTTAGTTACTATTTTCTCTTTTAGAGGAGTAACTGTTTTTTGTTTCTGATTTGTGATAGACATGTTAGGAGAGTTTTTTCTCCTTGTAGTCACTGGCATAGCTTGTGCCTCGTCTTCATTTAGGAAGATGAAATCCCACATTCCATTTAATTCAACTTCTTCTTCCATTTCGGCTTCTTCTTCGGCTAGTGAGTCTTCTTCTATTTCTTGATCAGACTCAACATTTGAAATGGTGTTCGAGGGTTGTGATGTAGAAGAAGGATTCCTTTTAAATGAGCAAAAAGGTTTCTTGGGAGCAGAGGATTCTGCGACCTGCTTCTTGATTTCCACCATTTCATTAGACATCCTCTTTAATACTTTCTGCAGGCCTTCAAGATCGAAAGGGTCCTTTGAAGCTTTCTTTTTAGAATCATCCTTAAATGTTACTTTCTTTGACTTCCTCTCATTTGTTTGTGATCTCTTTTCCAAAGCTATAATCCTTCTTTCTATAGACAGGGCTTCTTTCATGTTTTCTACAAGGGTAGCCTTATTGGCTCTATCTATGAAAATTGTAATATTAGATGGAAGAGATGATATGTACCATTCTATTTGTACATCTATAGCAGGTTTTGAGGGAGTTGGGATTTTATTTAGCAACTTGTTAGATCCGGAGTTGAAGTCTTTGATCCTTTCATCCGAGTTAGCTTTTAAATTAGAAAGATCATTGATCAAGGATGTTATGGTCCTATCATCACCAAATTTTGCAAGAAATACTTCTTGAAAAGTATCCCAGTTCCTAATTGAACTTGTTGGAAGGGAAAAATACCAAGATCCAATAGATCCTTGGAAGGTATAAGGGAACAATCTGATTACAACATATTCATGTTCAACTCCATTAAGATTCATGGCCAACATAAATTTATTTAGATGTTCTTCAGTTGGAAGACCATTGTCGGGACTGTACTTGGGTAGCCAATTTCCTGGGTTTGCTGGGAGTGCATTTGGATTTGCAACGAGGAAAACACCAGGGTTTTTCCAAGGTTGAGTGGGTTGATTGGCCATAACTTGAGTTAGAGACTGAGAATATGGGAAGGTCAGTCCAGAAGTAGGTATATATCGCGAAGAACTTACTACTGGGTTAGTACTACTAGTGGCAGTACTAATTGAAGAAGTGGATAGTTGAGAAGTTGTGGATTGAATAGAAGTGAATGGGGAAGTGAATGGATGGAAAGGTGATGTGATCTCGCTAGTATCCGATTCAGATCTTGGTGAGGTAACTTTCCTACATCGTGGAGGGATGGGGAACTCAAAAGAGGTTACTCCAAGCCTTTCACTTTGTAATCTAGTTAATAAACCAATTTGTTGTAATAAGGAAGTAACACTTTCATCAGAAACTTTGGGCCTCTGTGGTTTCTTAGAAGAAATGGATATCTGTTCCAATTTTTGTATCAAAGAATGGACTTTAGGAGACTCGGGAGTGTAATCTAGGGAATGTGGTTGTCTTACTACTTCAGGAGATGAGGGAGATGTTTCTATAACTTTAGATTTCTAATAAGGAGATTCTAAATGAGATCTAGAAGGTGTAGAAGTTGTAGAGGGGTTTTGACTCTTATGAATGTTTTTTGATTGATCTTTAGGTTTATATGACATTCATAGTTGGATGGCCCTCCTTCTAGTGCCAAAATGTTGCAGGCATCAGATTTCTACTGCCCCAACATGGGGGATAACCACCCAGTTTGAACCTTAAGACAATTCCTTTTCCGTTTAAAGTGGTGGCTCTAACTAGGGATAATGGGACTAGTTTCCTGATATGGGTTCTAAGATGAGAGTGGGTAGTTCATGAGAATTTGAAATAGAATAATGATAATCTAAATGACCTATTCTATCATGCAAATCTCTAACTAACTTATTCTAATATAAACCCGAGTATTTCTATATGGTATGCGATCTACAAAGATATCTGCTTAACATGTGATAATAAAGATTAATCACACATAAACAGAGATGATAACGTATAAGATAATTTATTTGACTAAATAGTTAGTCAAAGAAATTTATAAAATATATTGCATATATGATGAATTATATATATGAGGATGGAAAGTAAATAAATTTAGCATGCTTTTCATTTTCTTCTATCTCATGAACACCTTTTTGTTTAATATATTTGTCTTATATTAAAGAATTTTAGATTCGAGAAGTGAAGAGGAGAAGGGTCAGGACGATGGTGCGCATGAGGGTTTCTACAACAACTAACCAAGTCACTGACAAACTAGACATCCTTGTTCTCGCAACGCAAAGCGTCCCTAGCCATGGCTCAGTCCAGATTGGGTGGGTTGATGCGGATCAGACTAGTGTGCTCCTCTGGGATTCTCACTGGAAACACCTAAAGGGTATCGCTGAACCCACAAATCAAACCAAAAAGGATGGAGAGCCAGCTGAGGATACCTCTTAGGTCATGGGTCCTGGTCACAAGGGCGCTTTAGCAGCGGTGTTTAACCTGATAACAAAGTACGCAACCCTTGTGAAAGAACGACCTCCATTGTGGTCACGGAGGACCTCCCCTCACCTAAAACGTAACGCTCTTAATGGATCTAACCATGGGAAATATGAAGAGGGTAGCTAGAAAGAAGATTGGCTCAGAATTGGACCAGATCTGGCTACCCACAAACCAACCTCCATTGTTTACCACTGGCTAGCAGAACCTACGACAACAGAGGTAAGGAAACACTCTATGATGAGCACAGAAGTGCAAACAAAAGTATGGGTCACCTAGATGGGCGTGCCTAATACAGATCTCCCACCACATTGAGCTCAGGACCTGGCTAAAGAAAAACCAGACAGAGCATCGTTATACTCAGATCTGTCATCTCAGGGCACATGGGCAACAGATTGAGTCCCTTCTTAGATAGATCCAACCATAACTGAGGAGGATCTGATACAAATATTCATCAAAACACTGGAGGGAAAGACTATTTGCTGGAGGATCTGGAAGGCGAGGAGGATTGAGGAGCTAAGATTAAAAATCTAGAGCCACCTCCATATACTAGCATACCGGAAAAACCTGATCTACTCAAGCTACAGTCGATAGGACCAACACACACTCCAGGACTATGGAATTACCATAGACTCTACCATCATGATCAATTTGCATCTGTGGGGTGGATGCGCTCGAACTAGCTCAAAAAGCACTGGATCCTTTAAGGATATAGTCAAAGGCAAGGATAAAGCACAAGCCAATACAACAACTCTGCTCGAGCTACTAGGACCTTACATCATAGAACAAAAATCTGAGAATCCTGCTCTTACCATCGCAATGCTTGAGGTAAACAACCTATACACGGATCTCTATTCCAAATCAGTTATATGCAAATTCAATGGGTTCTAGCCTAAATCTAATATGCTGCATCAATGGATATATGATGCTTGGTCACCAGACTATGAAATATACTTATGCCCTAAAGGATTCTTTATAGTCTGATTCAGAATAGTACATGAAAGGGAAAATATACTTAACAAGGGACCATGGTTTTGGGGAAATGCAGGACTATTTATGACCCCTTGGTTTCCATATTTTGACGCCAACATAATGTTGGTATCAAATATGCCAATTTGGGTCAAGTTGCACAACCTCCCGCTACATTTCTGGCACCACAATGTATTAATTTCCATAGGAAATACATTTGGAAAATTCCTTAAAATTGACGCGGACAGACTTACAAGAGGAATGTTGACTTTTGCCAAGATATGTGTTGAGGTAGATCTCAGTGAAGGATTACCAATAATCATAATGTTGAACTTTAGTAATACACAATGGACAAAATATGAAAATACAACCTTCCGATGTCGTGGGTGTTCACAAACAGGACACCTCCACAGTGCATATCTGAAAGCCAAACAAACACCCAAATGGAACAAGAAACAACAGAAACGGGCAAAAGGATGGCAATACATAGCCCCCCTGGAGGAAGAAGCAGAACAAGCAGAAACAACAGAATACAACGCAGAAATGGAGGAGCAAAAGGCATAGAACAACACACCTAATGAGGAGAAAGACCCCAACAACCCACTGTAGCACCAAGAAACTCAACCAATAGGAATGGAAATAACCAGCATCAAGCAAACTCATGGATTAGAAGGATCCAAATATGACAAAGACCCTCCCATCCATACAAGTGAAAATCAACTTTCCATTGTAACCACTCCCAACGCTAGAGGTTTGCGAAAAGTGGAAAAAAAGAAAGGGAGAAATGAGTAATATCAATTTTATTTTATTTTTTTATTTTTTATTTTTTTTTCTCCAGGGTAGTGTTGCTACTCTGTGTGCTTCATGCACATAAGTCCTGCTACTTTGTGTGCTTCATGCACATGAGTCCTTCAGGACATCTCTGGAATGCTTCATTGCATATACTACAATGTAACTCTCCGTTTAAATTAATAGAAATTTGTTGCATTTTTCTTTGGAAAAAAAATGATGAATTATATATATGAAAATTAACAATTTCAACTAAGCATCATACAATAGTGCAATTAACGCTTAACATAAAGAATAAATCTCACATACAATTTGCTACACAGTATTTTGTCACCGTCCCTGTTACCCCTTCTCCCGTACATTGGAGGACCTATTCCGGGACCTGTGAGCAGTGACATAACTTGAAAACACTTGCATTGAATCCCCTTGAGTATGTATTTCGTATGCCCTGAAGACACCTTCTGTAAAATACCCAAAAATATAGCCCTTTCTCCATTGGCGTTGTTCCACAGTGTATCACTCGCACCAATGGGGGAAATCCTCCAAAGAGGGCGCACCAGCTGGCGCTCTGTCTCAGAGTCGTACTAGCGCCAACCCAGTTGGGTAAAGTTTTTAACAAACAAACTTCCGAAGGTTCCTTCTAACCTATCCATGAACTGATTCCAGATTGAATTAGTTCAGTTGGGCTTTGAATCTCCCAAGGAGGGAAGTAGTTCTCCACCTCTCATGGAAGCTTCCTAATGATAAGGACAATCCCATGAATCAAGTGGATGGTCTTATCTACTCCTCCTACCTCTATATAATCTTGTTCTTTCCCCTTTGACAAGC
>APFE031060947.1:128534-146882 GCA_000404065.3 Pinus taeda | reverse complement strand
GTTGTAGCAGTCCAGCCTTGCTGAGCCAGATGAGCTCCTCCTTCACTTTAAGACCTGCATACACTAACAAAGCAAACAATTACATAACACCTGAAATTCATCATAAAACAAAGCATATTCATCACATAGACCAAGGAGTACATGAAATAATTCATTAACAACAAATCATTGAGAAGAATGGACTTATTTGTATTAAAGGAACAAAAAAGGAACCATTACAACCTGAGCCTTGGTGTTGTGCAAGTTCCTCCTAGGGTCCAGCAAGAGTTTTCCTCTACTTTGACAAGCTCACCCACTTCCAATATGGCAACAATAAAGGATGGTGATCTTTCCTCACAAGTTGACAATGGAAGTCCTAATTCCAGCAGCATTTACCCTTTGGAATGTTCAGCTTTCAACTTTCCCTCCTCTGGCCCAATGCCTGTATTTATAGTGTTCTAGAGGAAGTTATTCCGTTCCAACATCAATGGGATACTCCCTCTTTTGGATGGGGTAGCTCCTCTCTTGATGGGATAGTTCCTCTATCATAGGGATGCATGAACCATCTGGAGGCGCTCAATACACGTCAAACACTCTTCTAGAAGGCTCTAGAAGTGACCACAAGTAACTTTTTAAAGATGAAACTCGCGCCTTTTGAACTTTACAGGGGTACGCACCAATCCTTTGGCTTACAGAGCGTATAAGTATGCAGATACAGTGTGTTTGGGATGCGTACACGCAGGTAAGGTAGAGAGAACCTGCGTACCCAGAGATAAACATATTTTTAAGTGACTTTCTCTCTTTTTCAAGTTTGACATGAGGAGCAGAGGTATGAAGCTTGACAAGGAGGATAATATGACTATTGATGGAGCCATATTAACTGCAGATAGCCATGGTGACAAATTTCAGTGTAACAATCCTCATGGTTGTATGGATTAAGCTTTACCACAATAGTGATGTTGTGTGCTACCTTGTCTGGATCAAATTGAATTTTCAGCAACGTATGAAGCCTGAGGGCTTCCATTTTTACTGACTCCTTAATGGCATGATTAAAATTTGCTAAAGCAAAAGAACTGCTCTTGACAAGAAAAGAGGGCCATAATAACTTCTTGTTTTCTTTGAGGACTTTAGTTAGGAATTTTCCTACGGTTTGGTGGGAGATTTCCCTTGCTAACAATTTATTAGAAACATACAGAGGCAAGACATGTGGGTCGGTTGTGCTACCAAAAAACCTAATGCAGGTGAACCATTCTTCCATAAAATATTTTCCGACAACTAGAAGTTCTGTTGCAACTTCTTGGGAAAACCTGGGGGCTTTCTATTTGAAAATTATTTGATGCAGGGGGAAAATAACAAAATGAAATATTTTATAGAAATTGGGTATATAATAGGATTCCCATATTTTTGCATAACTGAGATGGATAGGGTAGGGGTCCTATAAGGTCCATTTCCAACCCATGGTTAGAAATGTAGTGCAGAAATAGATGGCGTCCAAAATGTAGGCACTAAAATAGAACAGGGGAAGGTTATCTGGAGAGGAGACTCTCTTTTGTCGATATTCAGTAATGATGGTGGCTAGGTTATCAGATAGGATGGTGGCCCAATTCATGTTGTGGGAATTAACACAGGCATCAATTAGAGGAATACATTCTATGGAAAACTTAGAATTATTGGGCAACCCATATAGTCTACATAACATAGCAGCTGCATAGTTGTAGGGGTTTGCCAAAGAGGTTATAGCATACATACCTGATTTGTTAAATTTGAATTTGTTTCCCAATACTCTCTAGCCTTGAATCAACTTAAAGGGGTCTGGGTTCTTCTTTGCAAAGCTGGCCATGTATTTCCTATCATATATATCCCGAGGATAAGGTATATGGTACATTTTCTTCATTTCATTTGCTCTGAATGATACCATGAGTTCGTTTATTGAATTCTTGAGTTGCTTATCTTCAATGGTGAGGTTTTTGACCACCCACCTGATCATATTCATGTATGGGAGTATTTTAGCCCTCACTCCTATCCTATTAAGGAAAGAACATGCATCATCCTTGAATTGAAGCCCCCAAGGTCTTGTTGAGTCAGTTGTTGCTCTTGTGATAGTAATCTTGGGACGCTCATCCTCAATCCTATTGTAAATGAACTCCCAAGTTGTTTCTCCTCCGTCAGCTTGCCTAAAAGGGACAAGATATATCAACGTAGACAATATCGGGAAATTAAGATTGAAAGCTTTTTTGAAATGACTTTGGATCGTGAGAAAGGTTTAATGAGATACTCAATGTTAACTACCCATAACTTGGAAAATGATTATCTCCTCTCGGGCTGATAAATATTTATTAACTTGTCAATTCTTTCATTTTTGTATTTAAAACGCAATTATTTCACACACTTACCGCTCTTATTCGCACATCGCAATCTTTAAATGGATAAAATATAGTGTTGTGCTTTCTGTAAGACGAAATGCAATTGCAGTTTTTGTAATATTGCATTTTGCAAATCATTAATAGGCATTGTAGTGGCATAGCTTAATTACTTGTGAATTTTGCGAAGTGTGATTTGCGAAATGACAAGGTGCTTATGATCAAGATATCACAGTGGGAGGTTTGATCACGCATCGCATGTTTTTCAAAGTTGTTTTATGATTGTCACGTGGAAAAGTGTGATTTGTGATTTGCGATGAGGATCTCATCCTTGGGTTGTTTTGCAAGATTTTTCAAGGCAATTTCTTAGAGTTAGGTTTTATTATCCTAAGACTAAAAATTAAAAAGGGTCTCCATTTATATCTCTAACCTTATCTATTGTTATTTATAAATGGGGGGGTTGTTTCATAGTACAACACCTTCATAGGAAATACACATTGGAATAGAGACTTGGAGAGCTCGTAAAGAGGCTAAGCTTTGGCCTTGAGCTTTCTTATGAGTTGGAGATTGAATTTGCTTAGTCCTGGGATTGTTCTAGAGAGAATAAGCATTTTAATTTCATCTTGATTTTTCGGATTAATACAGAATAGAGAGTGGGGTTTTGAGTTGTGGCTTTCCCGGGATATTTATTGTGTTATGTTCCTTTGATTCTCTTCCTCTATTGATTATTGTTTGCTTGATGTTCATGGGCTTCCATTGTAAAAAGTAGAAGTAGATTCTTGTCTCTTGCTTTAGAAATTTTCATTAGCTTGTGAATCTACAGGGTTTTCTATACTTCAAAGTGAGTGTTGATGGATCTTATCCCTCTTGTATTGGTTATGCTACATCATTTTTATGATGTGTATTCATACATTAACAATGAATTTTGTGTATATTATACGAATTTTTCTCCCTTTTATCAAAGGCACACACCATTTTCATTTAATTTAAATGCCTATCATGCATGCTCGTTTTTATTTAATTCAAATTCCCATCATGTATTAAAGAACGTATCTCGTATGTATTTTGGTTGTCCTAAAATGCTGAAAAAAACTCTTCATTTATAAGTATTGTGTTTGTTGCATCTAGTGGAACAAGTGTGATTGGAAACCTTGAATGGAAAACCTTGTGTGCAACAAATGGATCACCAAATATATTGAATTCAACAAATGTATTACTGTGATAGTTGGTAAGTAAGTTCCTACAATCCCCACACTATCTTAGTGTGCAAGAAGAGATTGCATTCACAGAGCATAATACTGTAAGATTTGGCGATCTAACACAACCACCCATTATATAAATGTGTTCCATGTTCTTCTTTAATTAAGGATGCGTCATGAGAACTATTACAAAGTTTTTTTGTGAACCAATTAGGATTAAGATAGTTGGACCTGATTACAATGTTTCAAGAATCACCTCTTGTGCAGTTGCTTGTTGTAGAGGTTAATAATGCCTTTCTACCTATGGTCAAAAGTCTCTATGTATACCATAGTTACTATTAATATCCAGTCATTGTCTAGGTGGAATAACTTGTTGATATCGACATGCACTTCCTGTTGTTAGGTCTTGATCTATCAATGGTAGGTAGTCACCAACATTTGGAAGACTTGTTCCATTATATAATATTCCACCTTCCCCATCAACCCCAACCAGAATGTCATCATGGCCCATCATGTACAAAATATTGTATACTTGGTTTATGAAATGGCCAACATTTGACCATGTATTTGCATTAATAGTGGTTTCATTGTTTAATGGAATCCTGCACAATTGTATCCAAGGACAACTTTATTTCAACCCACAAAAAAAATAAAATAATCAATTATTTATTAAACAAATACTTTATAGGTGGAAACATGAAGCAGGATAAACAATGAAGCAATTCACTTAAGATATATCGAGGTAATAACATAAATATAAATAACCAAAGTAAGATGTTATAAATTATACCACCTCATAGTTCAAGCACTTTTAGTAATTATATGGGTTGAAACACAATCACTAAATATGAGAATTCCAGTACTCATACGAGTTGCGGTTTAAAGGTGTGGATCGAGAACCTGGTTCCTAATAGGCATCCACATGATGTATACCATACTAGGGATATGAAGTATTAAAGAATATGGATTGAAGTAGTACCTCCCAAACCCTAAGGTGCTTGAAGATATAAGGACACATGTGGAGTATGATCAATTACACAAACATCTATCTATCCCTTGCAAATGCATGTTGATGAAAAGATAATGCTTGATAACACATTGTAACAACAACAACTTGTAAAACCTTAATGAATTTGAAATGGATGTGGACCATGGTGAGGTGAGGTTATTGGCATAAGTTAATCCCATAAACCTTAAAGCATTAGTGTGATAAAGCTCATAGGTAAATCGAGAAGAACAAAGATAAGATGTACCATTTAAGTTAAAGCATCGATAGGGTTTAATAGAAAACGGTCAAGGGGAGATTGACCAATTGAAAATATGGCCAAAATATTTATGACCCTAGGCGGGTAGAGGGGAACCTGAAATTTTGGATATGCCTAAAATTTTAGGTGTTGTTGTAGTAGCTACAACAATTGGCAAACTACTAGTAGAATCTAACATTTCTACCCACGTCCCTAGTTACTTTTCAACACAAGGAAGTACTAAAAAAACACTACGGGTACTCCTATGGTTTCTTGACATTATAGAGATATGCCCTTTCCTTGTGTCCTAGCTAGGTATTGTAAGTCATTACATAGTAAACCAAAAATTCACACATGTAAGTCTTTGATGATGATGCAGGGAACATGTCAGAGGGATTTTTTTTATTTAGAAATTTAATGTGAGTTTATGGTGTTTCTTTGTTGCTTGAATTCCTATTCATTACCCTCATTGAGTCACTCATGGAACCACAAACGTTGCTTCATATGACCTTGTACTAGATGACCTTTGCCACTTATGTTCCCAATGAGATTCCCAAGAGCTATAACCTTGAATTCCATAGATTCTATCCATATTTCATGCTTCTATTTGATGATGTCCTGATCTCTTGCTTTCAATGCTTCCATGATACCTTGATCCATCCCACTTAGTGAATAGCCATGTATTACATCATAATACTTAGGAACTTGAAAAGAACTTAGGTGAGGAAGACTATCTCAGTAATAGAAATCTCTTACTTCCTCTTTCTTGGACTTATTCTTTTCAACTTCCTCTACATCTTTGGCGATATGGAATTCTTCTCTTCCTCTTTTGTTGTCCTTCTTGACCTTAGGACAATCTCTTTTGTAGTTCCCATACTCTTGACACCCAAAGCATTGAATTTTAGACATGTTCCTTTTATTTTTCCACGAACCAGAGTTTCCAAATTTTCCCTTTCTTCTTGTCATTGCAACATAAGCTTGATTTTTCTCACTTTATCCCACATCAGATTTCACCTTTAGTCTAGATTATTCAATCTTTCATAGTGACCATAGATTCTAGAATGGATTAGCTTCTTTCTTCCCATAAATAATTGAAGTAAAGTTACCCCACTCATCCAGTAGTGCATTTAATGCAACAATAGTCATTTCTCTATCAGACATGACTTCTCCTAGATCTTGTAGTTGATCTCGGACCTCAGATATCCTACTAAAGTATGAGGCTATTCACTCTTCCCTTGACATATTCAGATTGTAGAGTTCTTTCCTTAATGAGATGACTTCTCCAATAGTTCTTACGAAATATAACTCTACCAGTTTGTCATATAGTTCTTTTGAAGTTTTGAGTTTAGATACATATGGGATGAGGGGATCCTTGATGGATTCTATGAGAATCCTTTGAGCCCTTATAATCATAAACACAAATATGAACTATGCTTACAAACAGAATGGAAATAAGATAGCTCGGGCGATGGTAGCTTATCTCTGAGAAGAGATGTGGTGGCTACATGCTTATGAACTCTGTTACAATGAGGCTCAAGGGCCCATTTATTATTGGAAAACATGATAAAACCCTAAACAAACAAAACCCTAACCCCAAGAGATGTATCATCAAGAGTTTGCGGGCTCTTGTTGAGGTTAGTTGGGCAGCCAAATTCTCGGGGTCATAACCTGGTCATATTATCTTCGTTTGACACATATGATACCTTGTTGGAAAGGTATCTTTGAGTAATATAGGTTTCACCGCAGGCTCGTGCCTATGGTAATGGGCCTGCCATGGACCCCAAAAAAAACACCGTTTAGGGGGTCAAAACTACTCCGGAAGTTCAGGACTCGAAAAACTGCTAAAAATAGTAAATGCTGAAATGAACAATGAAACAGATGAAACCGACTGGGGGGTCTAGGTGGAATAGGCAGGTGGTCACCAATATCCACCTGGATCATTCCTCCAACCTTAGGAAGCAATGGTCCCCATTGCGTGCAGAGCCTCCATGAGGTGAGGAAATTTCTGTTGAACCTCATCCCTTGTGAACCACTTGCCTTGGTGAAGGAGTTGGCCTGCTTTGACAACTCGATATAGTTGTATCATATGTTGGTGAGTGTTCTTGATCTGTGTATCCATGATCATTTGTGGCATGTTCCATGCAGTCCAGATTGTTTTCTATTGGTGTGTTGTTCTGCAATGTCAGATGTGTCCAAAAATGGTGGAAAGTATGGCCAAAGACGATCTATATTCAACACTAGGCGCAGACTAAGGAACAATGGGATGATGAGCTCAAAAGAATTATCATCGATGGCCTTGGTGATGGTGTATGGCCCATATCAAAGTGGGCAAAGATTGAGGTGGGGTCTAGTAAGGTGCTCCTTCTCCAAATGTAGCCAAACTTTGTCACCCAACTATAACTTGTGCGACACTTGATGCTAACCATGGTGTTGCTTGTACTTAGCATTGAATCTGTCCAATATATAATGGAGCTACTGGAGGATGTTGACTGTGCTTAATGAAGCTGTTAGCCATTTCAACTTTAGACTGAATGTGAGCCAAATCTACCTGAGTGGTTGCAAATGGTATGGCCACATCAATGGGGCATAATGGCTGAAATCCTAGCCCTACCTGAAAGGGGTTATGGCTTGTTGATCTGTGGAGAGCTCTGTTGTAGTTGTGTTGGACATAGGGGAGAATTTCATCCCACATGTGTGGATGCTTCAAGTTGTACAAGCACATAATGTGTATGATCATGTTGTTGATAACCTTTGTTTGGCCATCATTTTGGGGATGGAAAGTCGTGGACTTAGTAAGTTTTGTATACAGTGTCAGCTAGAGACTTGACCAAAATGCACTGAGGAATTTTTTGTCCTGATCTAAGACAATGGACTATGGGATCCCATAGTGTATCCATACTCACTCAAAGAAGAGCTTAGCAGTGGCCTCTATTTTGATACTCTTCTTGCAGGTCACCATGATGGGCATCTTAGAGAATTTGTCGACGACCACGAAAATGCAATCGTTGTCGTGCTTGGTAGAAGGAAGGCTTGACATGTAATGGATGGAGATAGATTCCCAAGGGCGACTAAGAGTTGGTAGAGGAATATACAGGCCTTGCTTCTTGATGGTTGGTTTGGAAATGGCATAGGCGGTGCAGGATCTAATGTACTTCCCAACATCCCAACTAAGTTTCAGCCAATAAAAATACTTCTGCAATACCACCACTATTTTCTCTACTTCAAAATGTCTAGCGACTAACTATAGTGCGCTTCGCAAATCATCTTGTCATGCTCACTTGAAGGAACACATATATGTCCTATGTGGCATAACAGTGCATCTTGAAGGTGAAAATTTGGAACTTGCTTCCCTTCCAGGAGTGTCTAGTATATGTTGTCGAATTCTTGATCACTCTTGTAAAGATGCGGTCACCTCGATGTCTCTGTGCCCACAGGAGTCGAGCATAGTGATCAACGCCATGAACGATGGTCGGCTAAGGCAATCAACAACATTATTGGTGTGACCCTTCTTATACTTAATGTTCAAATGAAATTGTTGCAAATAGGTGGACTATTTCAAATGGTGATTGTTCTGCAACTTCCCTTATGTTTGTATGAACTCTAGAGGTTGGTGGTCAGTGTGGATGACCGCTTCCTTCCCCTTCCCTAGAATGTAATGCTTCCATTGTCGGCAAGCCTGCACAATGGAATACATTTCTTTCTCGTAAGTTGGGTACTTCCAAACTGTGTATGAAAGTGTCTCACTGTGGTAAGCCACTGGATGTCCATGCTGAGTAAGAACCACAACAATAGCACAGTCAGAGGAATCTGTCTCAATCTCAAATGGTTGTTGCAAGTATGGTAATGAGATCACTAGTGTAGAACATAGGCGATTCTTCAACTCAGAGAATGCTTGTTGTTGGGTTTTTGACCAAAAAAACTTTGCTTTCACTCCGCCATTGGTGAATTGGCTTAAAGGCCAAGTGATATGAGAGAACCCCAACACGAGCCTACAATAGAAATTGGAAACACCCAAAAAGTTGTGGATCTCTATTAGAGTGGTTGGAGCTGGCCAATCCTGAATGACTTGTATCTTGGATGGGTCCACATGTATACCCTTCTCATCAATGATGTACCCAAGATATTGAACCCAGATCAGGCCAAAGGTGCATTTCTCCAAGTTAGCATGCAACTTGTGTTGGCGCAGGGTTTGAAGGACCTGTTGAATATGGTGGAGGTGCTCTTCCCAACTCTAGTTGAAGATCAAGATTTCATCTAAATACACCACCACAAATGCATTGGTAAAGGATTGCAAGATGTCTTCCATCAGTCTCATGTAGGTTGCAGGGGTGTTCATTAATCCGAACTGCATGCCCAACCATTCGAAAAGGCCCTCCTTGGATTTGAAGGTTGTCTTTCACACATTAGAGGGTTCTATAGGCACTTGGTGATAACCTAACTTCAAGTCAATATTTCTGAAATATTTCCCCCCCCCTTAAGTTGGGCCAAAAGGTTATCAATCCTCGGGATTGGATACCTATTCTGGACAATGATTTTGTTCAGCACCCAATAGTCAATACAGAGCCTATAATTGCAATCCTTCTTCTGTACCAATACAATCAGGCTCCCATAAGGTGATGAGCTTGGCCTGATGTGCCCTTTCTACAATAGTTCCTGAATCTGCCTCTTGATCTCATCATTCTTTAGAATAAAGAGTCGATAGATTAGTACATTGGGAAGCGACACACCTGAGGTCATATTGATGGAGTGCTTGACCTGACAACGTAGAGGTACCCCTGTGGGTGAGGCGAAAATATCCTTGTACTCCTCCACAAACTTGTCCATTTGTTGCTACTGTGCATAGGATCCCTCCCTGGAAGCGACAGCCACAACCTTCTTCTTGCCCTAGGCGAAAATCATAAGGAAAACAAATTTCCTAGTCTGGGAAATGATCTTATTGCATTTCTTTGCAGTGATCAAAGAGATGGCGGTAGGCGGGCTACCTCTAGTATCCTGTATAACTTATTAGCAAAAGTAATAATAATAGAGCGAGGTCTAGACTCATATACAACATGTCGCTTCCACAAGCATGGTTATCCTAACAATACATCACAAACTTCAAGAGGAGCAATGTCACATAGTACCTCATCCGTGAAGGGCTTAATTGTTGATGCAAAGATGATCTGAGGTTGTCATTGATGTCAACCCAAGCAGCACCAATGGTGACCCTGATCTTGCAAGGGAATTTTGAAGAAAACTTACTCTATTTTGAGTCAAATATATTCTAGATAGATTCTACTTGTCGAGATGTTTCCATTGATATATGGCACGCCAAGTAATTCTTCACGGATTAAGAGATATTCATGTTTGAAGTTAGTAACCCAAGTTAGTGGGCTAAAACCCTATGGGGTTGTGGCATGGCAATCATAATTGGTTTTTGTTATTGAATAGTCATTAAGTAATAATTTTTTAAGCTCCTAAAATCCCTCCAAACATTCTCTATAGAAGCCCCTCTCAACTCTATAAAAAGCAATCTCATATATCCTCCAAATGTAGTGATTGTGGCATGTTCGCTATAGATTCATTTATGTGAAGTCTTAGATTCTGAAATTAAAACCCATTTGATTCGCAATCCTAATGAACATCGTGACCTAATTTTAGATCTTGTTTCGCTATATGTTTGGAGATATGATCTGTGGAAGTTAGGGTTTTTGCAGGCTTCTGAATTTCATCTCAAAGAAGTGACCTTGGGAAAATCATCATAACTCTCTCTCTCTGAGAAGAGGATTGGAATTCTGTAAAAAGTGATGGATAGTGCACAAACTGTAGTTTTCTTTGTATCAATTTCAGAGCCGAAGGAGGAAACAGTGACACATGACACGTCGTACAAGTTCGCTCTACTAAACTAGTCCATAATTAGGTAATTATGAGAGATTGGGCATAACTTTGTCTTGAAGAATCCAAATTAGGTCAGACCCATGGCATTGGAAAGAAGACGTAGAGGGCTACTTTAGAACCAAATATAACATATTGGGGATTTGAAATCATAGAGATACATTAGATGAAATATTGTGCTCCTAGAAGGAAAGAAAAACTAGATCAAGTGTTGTCAAGGGGTCCAAAGGACCAGAGTTTTGAGGGCAGCAAAGAGCAAGGTGCAGCAAAATGATGCAGCAGAGGTAAGCTACAAGTAATTATCCTTTGTATATGTATGTCCATATTTTAATTGCATTAGGGTCATTGTATTCTAATTTGTTGTTTTTGTTTAGCACTAACATATTTTCTACAGGATGAGGTAAGTTTTGCTATTATCATGTCGTGAGTATTTCCTTGAAGAATTTTTGCAGGTATTATATATTCATCAAGACAAGACTCAATGCATAATCTAATGTTCTGAAGAGTGAGAAAGGGTAGCATGACAAGTGAAAAAATCAAGGTGCATAACAACAACAACAAGAAGTTCACTACATGAAGTCTTCAAGTGGGAAGCATTGCATACAATCATTGTAAAAGTATCATTGTACAGATTCATTGTAAAAGCATATTTGTAAAAGTTGTACAAGTGTCTATGTACCAAGAGTTGAAGAGGCAATGTCGGGAGGTCTAGGATCATCATGAGATGGTTGTGTCATAGTTGGGGTTATGGTCTAGTGTGTCTTCTTCTTCTACATCATTCTATGTCATTGTAAAATGGACCATTTTCCCTAGTATGAGAGTCCATTCTTCTTTTATTATTCTATAGGGTGATAGGGTGTTGCTATGGTGAGTTGTAGCTCATTGTGTGTTGAGGAATCCGTTACTGAAGAATCTTCGGCGTTGGAGCGTCCATCCAGTGGGAGCTGGAGAAGAATGATTTTCTAGAATTCTAGGAAGTTTTTGCTTTCGTTTCAGTTGGGGTTTAAGATTAAAAAAATTATTAGAAAAGTGTTCAGTGGTTTTTGACCCAGAGGGGGTTTTCCACCTCAAATATTTGTGCCTCCTGTGTTCTTTTATTTACTGTTATTATTGCATAAACATTAATAATAATTGAATATTAACTAATGCTCTGAAAAGATTTAAAAGTGCTAATTGCTAAGGAATACTGATTCACCCCCCCTCTCATTATTTTCCAACATTGATGTTGTAGGGAAGGCGACACTCTTGGCTAACACGAAGATCTCATCCTTGGTAAAGCCACTCGATGGTGTACGGGCTATGGATTTGCTATAGTATTTAAGCCCAACCACTTCATGACCTCTGTTGAAATGAGGTTCTTTTGGCTCCTGCTGTCGAAAATGAACTGTAGTGGAGAACCCTTCAACCCCATCTATGAGTGGAAGAGGCGTTCCCTCTCCTCTAGATCTTCAGGCTCAATCTTCTGGATCTTGGTGGTGTCCACGTGGCATTGGGCTTTGCATCAATGATATGATTCCCTTTGTCAGTTCCCTTATCATGTTCTCATTCAAAGTTAGAATTTGCTTATGATTCAGAAGCCTTCAACTCGGCCACCAGTGACTTCTTGGCCCAACACTCACTTATATTGTGAGTGGAGCTCTTATGGAACTCACACCATTTTCCCATGTCCTTCTTTGTCTTCAGGGTGTTTTTCTTTACTTGCAGCTTCAAAGGGATGTCCTGGGTAGCGTCGCCTTGGCTTGGTCCTTTGTTTTGTTATTTGGGGCCACCTTTTCCTTGTTTTGGATTCGCAGATCCAAAATCTCGCTTCTTCTGTTTAAACTTATGCTCAATATTGAAAGCATACCGATATGTTGTGCCGAGCAAGGAAATATCTAGGAACTCCATCTCATCCTAGATTTACTTGTGTAGACAGTCGTGGTACTGGAGCACCAAATTCCGCTCAGTATCCTTGATACCTAGCTTCGTGCGAAGGGTATGGAAAGTATTTGTGAACTCTGGCACATCTTGGTCCCTTGTCGTAGCATGGTCCACTTTTTGTATTTATATTCATAGTTCCTGACAGGGTAATATTGTTCCTTGATGGTGTCTCAGAAAGAATTCCAAGTGGGTGTGGCTAAAAACAACGAGGTTTCACTCTCATCCTTTTGTTCACAGTAGGTTTCCCACCAATCCTTGACGTGTGGGACGACTTTAAGAAGTGAAAAAGTAATATTTTCCCGATTAGAAAAGTCATGAACTGAAAAATATCCTTCCAATAGATTTAACCATTTATCTATGACGTCTGCATCTATCAGGCCTTCAAATATGGGAATATTGAAGTTAACTTGTACCTTAAAAGGAGTGGCGCCTCTAGAGTAGTTGTTGGATGAAGATGCATCGCCTGTGGGTAGCTGTCGAAGGATCTGGGAAAATTTATCCATCATCGCATCCCTCTGTCACTCGAGGGATTCCTCGAGCAACATTTTGAAAGGATCTCCTACCCCCTCGTATTTATTTTCTTCCGCCATGGGAGGTCGTCAGGTTTTGCGAGGTTGATATTTCAATGGGTCAACTAGATCAAGCCCTAACTCCTTATACCCTGACCTCATTAGGGACATGCAAAGGAAAACAGAGAAAGAGCAGACAGCTCTAATACCTCAGATTTGAACTTAAACAAGAACACAATAACTTATAGATATAATCATAAACACAGAGATGTAGCAGAAAAACACTTCATTTCATTAATAGAAAAATACTGAACTATGCTTACAAACAAAATGGAAATAAGATAGCTTGGGCGATGGTAGCTTATCTCTGAGAAGAGATGTGGCAGCTACATGCCTTCGAACTCTGTTACAATGAGGCTCAAGGGCCTATTTATTATTGGAAAACATGAGAAAATCCTAACCCCATGAGATGTAACACCAAGAGTTTTTGGGCCCCATTGGGTAGCCAACTTCTCAGGGTGTAACTTGGTCATATTATCTTCATTTGGCTTGTATAATGCCTTGTTGGGAAATCCTCTCTAAGTACTACAAGTTTCACCGCAGACCCATGCCTATGGCTATGGGCTTGCTGCAGACCCCAAGAAAATGTTGTTTAGGGGGTCAAAATTGCTTTGAAAGTTTAGGACCCGGAAAAACTGCTAAAATTAGTAAATGATGAAATGAACAAGGAAACATATGAAACTGACTCAAGGGTCTAGGTGGAATAGGTGGTTGGTCACTAATATCCACCTGGATCAAGACCCCAATTGATGAATACCAAGACCAAGACCCTTGACCTATTCAACCTCTCCAAGACCAAGAAACCTAGTTTCTTGATTTCGACCTCTATTTGGAGCCAAAGATAATCAACTACCTACTCCTTCTACTTCTGCCTCAACTTCCTTGTCTTTTCTTCAAACCTGTAGCTCCTCAACCCTAATTCAGAGGCCTTTGTACATGTAGATGGCCTTCTTTTGCACCTTGATTTCCTTTTCTTATGGTAGATACCTTTCCTTGCTTAACTCAACTTCTTCTTCTTCTGCAACTTGGCTACCTAAATGACTGAAGTATTTTGGTCCTTTTTCCTATAGAAAACAATTCTACAATCTCGTGTGTGTGGAGGTAAGTTGGCCCACAAAAACAATCCCAAATCAACAAAAAATAATTCGTTTCTCTTTCTTCCTTCCTCGCTGGAAATTTGGCTCCCTAACTTTAGATCTAAACCAAAATTATCTCTGAAATTCTGTGTTGGAATGGATTACAACAACCCAATTTATAGTTGTTTGTCATCAAAATTAACTGACATGTAGGAGGGTGAGCTGACGTGTCATTTGTAGGAGGTATAGTTATCTTTTTTGAAACCGACTTGAGGAGGAGACTTAGCATTGGTCTTGGAGGGATTTCTAACTTATTTAAGGACTCATATAAATATATAATATACCCAAGAAGGGTCCTTCATACATGAAATTGACTCAATTTGAATTTATGACCAATCCTAAGGACTCACAATGGGAGTCATACTAAAACTAAAATTCCTTGCTCATGAAAGCCATGAGACAAGCATTACAATAATAATTTTATTTTTCTTCTTTTCATCAATTACATAAAATCAAAATTACATGTCATTGTGAAGACCGACCTAGTTACTTTTCAACACAATGAAGTATTGAACAAACACTACATGTACTCCTAGGGTTTCTTGACCTTATAGACATATGCCCTTTCCCTGTGTCCCAACTAGGTCTGGTGAGTCATTACACAGTAAACCAAAAATTCCCACATGTAAGTCTTCTATGATGATGGAGAGAACATGGCAGAGGGATTATTTTATTTAGAAATTTAACACGAGTTTATGGTATTTCTCTACTACTAGAAGGCTTGTTCATTACCCTGGCTGAGTCACTTAAGTAACCAAACACATTTTTTCTTTACCAACATGCTTGATCAGTACCCCAATTAAGTCGTTTGCATCTCCTCTCTTTGCAGGAAGCCTTTCTAAATCCTTTACCCTTTTTTTGATTAATTTCCTCTTTCATGCACATTGACATCATTTATTAGGCATTTATTTCCTCTAGGAAAGATAAGGGATCTCGACTTATTTTACAATCAAGAGAGGTTGCTCCTTATTTTCAGAAAATGAAGGATTTTCTAATTTGGATTTGCCCTCATGTCCTGCTTCCATATCATATCTCCAAACAATAGGTGAACAATGAAAACAAAACATCAAAATGTTCAAGATCAAGTTGGACAAAGTTTTAGGTTGTAGGTACATGTCACATGAACTGATTAAGTTCCCCACAAGCACTTATTCATATTTTCCTCATTAATGGGTCGAGCTCATAGGAAATATCTTCAGGACACAATTTTGATAATTGGTTCTAAGAGAGGCTTCCTTTTGGATAAACCACCACAAGAATAAAAAACCATTAGGGTTAGGGTTTCAATATTAGGGTAAAGTGACTAGGGAATCCCTTCTAGGGTTTCAACATGTGCAAAGAGGCCAAAACAAATATCTTCATAATATGCATGGTTAGCAGGGAGCATGCATATAGCAAGGCTTTTGAAGGCTCATGTGATGGCATGCAACATAGAGATAAAATGCAACGCTAGATAAATAGCTAGGGTATGTTAAGCAACAAGAACAATGCATGATGTAATGCAGCAGAAAAAGCTACAATACAATGCAATTCTTTGTAAATGCACAAAATAAATCAACTAATTGAAACAAAAGGTCTATTCAATGCATATGTATAGAGTTTGTAAATGTAATGCAATGATGAGTAGTGTGGGAATGTGAATGCATGATGTAATGAAGTACTATGCTACTTGTGATAGTGAACATGCAACAAAAGCATATCTAAACCCTAAAATCATAAAGCAAATCCTAATAAGAAAATGTTGATAAGCAAACCCTAATTAACAAACTCCAAAATATCCTAAACCTAAAAACCTAATTTAATCAAAGAGGAGATCAAGTCATGTGAAATGAAACTTCTAATGCAACCACCAAAATAGTTCCACACTTGTAAAACACATATGTCAGTAATTAGAACTAGTATAAAAAAATTATGAAAAAACTATAATGCTTACCTGTGAAACATACACAACAACAAGAAAGCCATGTTTGTTGATAAGAAAACATACCAAAAAATACTCTTCTAGCTAAGCTACAACTCTATCTTGGTAAATCAAATGATAAACTTGAAAACTGTGATCACTCATCGATGATATGCATTTAGTTGTGTTTAACCCTAAATTCAACACAAGTGAGGCAAGATGTCGCTTGCTTGTAGACAAATTTTCCAAATAAAATTCTTCCTAGTAGTCAACAATTCTATCATGAAATTCAATATGATTAACTTGAAGATCCTCACAATTTTCCAAAGATGGGCCTCCATCAGGGTTAAATGAGATATGTGAGGGTTCTAGTGTGGAAAGCCTAATAGGCGACCTAATTGAGGCTGTTCATGGATTTTGTTAAGGATGCAAGGACCTAACATAACCATCAACAAGAGATGAATTTGCTCACCATCTTGACAAGCCTTTGAACCTGCAAATGGTGGATCATCAAATATTAGTGGTTTTTTAAGACAAAAAATGAATCCATATGGTCATTATCAACTATTGTTGACACCTAATCCTCAGTGATTGGGGAATTGAATGTGAACATTCATCGAGAAGATGAACTGAACAATCACATTCATGTATATATTAGATAGCTGGTTAAATGAATAAACACATTAGTTTTCTGGAGTTACTCCTAGCCTGACATGGTATCAGAGCACAGGTCCCAGGTTCTATTTTTTACCTTGTAACTCCTGCCTGCCTTCTGCTCCTCTATCCCTCACCTGAAGGAAACCCTGCCTGAAAGAAACGATGCCGCTGCTGTCTGGTGTTAAACACTCAGGTGTTATTTGAAAACGGTCAAATGTCCTCGGTGCGCCCAGCACAGGGTTGGTTAGAGTCCATTCCAACGCGTATTTGTTGTATTTTGTGTGCTCGTGTTCCCATTCCGTGACCAGTAACCAGTAACCATTTCGTGTAGAGGCACGGTATTCCACGTTGGCAACCTAGATTTCCAGCGTCTTTCGTGATAGATGCCACGGACTTTCCGCTAACAACCCTGAATCTTTCGCGTCTTCTGTATAACGGATTGACATTGTCTCCATTTGCCGCATATTGAATGAAGTATGCTCCATTCAAAAACTCATCGTTCACAGACCTCGTCCTTCCCATTGTATTTGATCTAGTCACCTGCTAATCAAACATACTGTCATAACGAGCAATTCAAACTTTGCAACCTATGTCGTAAATTTGTTTGCATTATTCGTGGGTCGATTTGGGAAAGAGACCTGCTTCTTAAAGCTGTCATTTGGAGAAACAAAACGGTTCCCTTCTACGCGTGAACGGCTTGAGATCCTTGACGTTCTTTCCAGAAAGCTTCCATTGGCAAGTCATGTTGATCTAGGTTCCATAGCCTCTATTACAGAAGGTTTCAGTGGTGCTGATCTCCAAAATCAGAACAAGCTGTCCGAGATATATTCTCTAAAGTATTTACAGCGGCTCCATGCATTTTATTTTTTGATGAATTTGACTCTATTGCTCCAAAAAGGGGACATGACAACACTGGTGTAACAAATCGGGTTGTCAATCAGCTGTTGACTGAACTTGATGGTGTTGAAGCACTGACACGGAGTCACGATGTCGAGCGAATCAATAGCCCAATGCATTTGGACTGCCATGGGTTGTGCGAGGTGTCCGTGGCATTTCTGGTAACATCCAGCCATGGGAGTTACTATTAATACTTCTGTTCTTTCACATTTGATAGCAGATTGAAGCCAAGGTTTTATTGTTTTTTTGGGAAAACTTTAATTTATACATTGAGGATAAATTTTTTTCCTTCCTTTCTAGCAGCAATATATATATTACAGTGGCAGCAAGCGCTCAAACATTTTTTATGGTGATATATATATATGGTGATATATGTATGATCAATAATGGCGTAGCAGAATTTTGAATGATTTTTTTTCTCCATATCAAAATCATTTTTTAAAGCAGCGGAAGTTTTTTAAGAGCAAATTTCTTTTTCGCCATCATAAGAATTAATATATCAGCAAAAGTTTTTTTATATCAGCAGAAGTAACCTTTTACAGAATGCATTCAATCATCTCTATGATAGGAATAGTTCTCACTGGCAAGGAGAACTATCCTGACTGGTCCCGGA
>APFE031060947.1:65591-122235 GCA_000404065.3 Pinus taeda | reverse complement strand
TAAGAGTTAGAAGGATATGAAACAATGGACAATGTACTTTCTTTAGCAAACAAATCAAAGTATGGGGAGTGATGCATCTCTGAATCTTTCAAAAGTGAGCTTTAAACATGGTAGCTAGTGCTGAGAGGGGAATCATATGAGGAAACCCTAATTTGACTTGGTTCAGGGGTCTCATCAGGATTGTGAGAACCTAACATAACCATCAGTGGGAGCTAAAGTGCCTCAACTTCTTGATAAGTTCCTAAACCTCTAGAAGGTTGATCATCAAATTTGGTGGCTTCGTGAAATCAACAAGTGAACATGCGAAATAATCATCAGAAGTGTCAATGAATACATCGTTGATAGGATGAAATTTGTTGAATTCATTGATTTGGTCAAATTGGGCATTTGATACATGATAATCATCAATGGTTGCGAATGATGATGAATCAACCACTAGGATTCCGTGAATCTTTCGAAAAGTAGATAGTTCTTCTTCACCTATTGAAGATTAGAGATTAAAAGGATTGTGAACCAAGGATTCAATATTCTCATCTTTTGATTATGTTTCCTGATCATTATGTACCTTATTGCAATCAAAACTAGCATAATATAGTTCATAAGGGTTTAAAGAAATAATTTTTTGTGTCAAACTCATCAAATAAATCAGGGTAAAATGGATGAAAAGAATCAAGTGAAGAGATAGTACTTTCAACCAAGTCCGATTCAAGACTCAAAACCTGCACATTAATGTCAGGTTGAGAAATCAAGAGATATGCATGCATGCTATGCTCGGTGGAGTTGATTGTAGCTTCAGTATTATCTGAGAGATGACCTAGGTCATGGAAAGCAAATGAAAGAGGGGGCATAAGAGACTCAGGAAGTGGTTTTGACAAATGTATCATGAGCTCAAGTGGGGTCTCATCAACAGGGAGAGGCATTCCATCAAATTGACTTTCAGATTGTTCAATCCCAATCGAGTGTGTGAGAGCTTTAGAAGCAATACTAGTTGGTTCTTTATCATGAAAATGCTCTTCATCACCTACATTATGAATCACAGAAGAGTCATTAGGTAATGAAGCTAAAGGAGGACGCAGATTTTGATATGTAATAATTTCCTCCTAAGAGGCTTGAGGATTTTCCTCACTCACAGAAATAAGAAAGACAAGATTGGGGACAAGATCTGGCCAATTTCTAACATTTATATTATCATGATGATCATTATAATTAAGATTCGTTTTAGATTGATATGGTTGCAGATAAAGATAAACCAATCATCAAAATTTATCACTCAAATACATCCATTCTATGTCTATTACATGTCATTTTGTCACCATTAGGAAAATGACTACAAAATTATATCTCTCTCTCTCTCTGATAAACAATTCTTAGTAATCCCCTATAAAACCAGAGTAAAAACCATTATGAGAAGCATAATAGTCCTATATTACATTGCTTAAAAACCTTAATTTCAAGTAGTGTCACACTTTCCCTATGAATAAACTACAACATCACAGGTTCAATCATTGTCACTTGCGTAATGCATCACACCATTCTCCACTAAAAAGTGTGATAAACTTTATAATTGGGTAAAAATAAAAAGTAAGTTATAGAAGCCTTGTTGAGGAATCTTATCCCAACAACATGGACTCGCGCTGCTACCTATATGGACCTCGTCCCAAGATTGATGGATCCAAGCCCATTCATTATGGAACTTATTCTCCCATTTTTTTTGGATCTCACCCCATGGAAAATGGATCTCCAACCTCCTCTGCTCTCCTATAAACACAATGTAGATCAAAGGAGAAGGGGTTGAATTTTTTAATACTTAGCTTATGTGGTTATGTTTTCCAAATTGAGATTAAAGGATTGTCATGCTAAAGGAAGGATTGGAGATATTTTAGTGGAGGCTTATGAAATCAAGGTTTGGGTTGTAATATATCCCTCTTATTTGTTAATGCAATATATATTGTTTTTCTCACATGATTTTCTTATTGTTTGCATTCATTGCATTATAGCTCCTTAATCTTCTTATTAGTATTTGTTTGAACTTATTCATCCATAGTATGCTTTGATCATTTTTCTATCTCTACCGTTGTAGGTTCTAGCCTTCAAATATCTAAGTGGAGCATGAAATCAAGTAGGAAGATGATTGAAGTGAAGATCTATTTAGTTAAACAAGTAATTCGTGTTCAAACTTTACTAGAGGAAGATAATATACATTTTCCTGATTCTTAAATATTTGAGCATTGAGTCTAGGGAGATCACTCTTGTCCACAAGAGGGATTTGTCCAATAACAAACTTGGTGACCATACTGGGGAACATTTATTTATTCAATGGATTTCTATGCCTTCTGTGGCCTTCTATGGCTTCTAGTACTATGGTGATTATATTTTAATTCTTAAAATCTAGTTTTTTGGACCTTTTTGAGCATTTTTTTAATTTTTTCTTTGCGTATCACAGTTGTTGCACTTTTCTTTTGAGAACAGTATGAAAATTGAGAGTTGTCACACATAGCTTATGATAAAAGTGTGACATGTCACACCTATTATATGATGAGAGTGCAACAATTGGTAAGTGTCATAGTTTTCTTTTGAAAATAGTGTGATAATTGAAAAATTATCACATTTTTCCTATGTTGTAATTGCAAGACCACACTGGTGTGAACAATCTGCCTTCGACAACCTTAGAAAATTGAAAATTTTTAGGATTTTTGTCTTCTCAATCCAAAATTCTTTGCTTGCAGTGGTTTTTTGAATCTATTTTGATCAAGGAAAAGTCAAACTTAAATTTGAATTGTTGTATATAATTGTGTTTTAAAAAAAAATTGCTTATCTTTACATTCTTAGGGTTTTCGGTCTGATTGGTTTATTGATATATCAAAAAAGGGTCTTTTGCTTCTAGAATTCATTGTATCAGTCTCTTTTTGATGTCCTAATTAGTATTTGTTTGAACTTATTCATCCAAAATATGCTTTAATAATTTTGTTTGTCTTTATTGTTGCAATTTCCAGCCTTTAGAGATTGAAGTGGAGTAGGAAATCAAGCAGGAAGAGGGTTGAAGTGAAGACCTATTTTGTCAAACACGTAAGTCATGTTTAAACTTTACTAGAGAAAGATAATATGCATTGTCCTGTTTGTTCTATATTTGAACATTGAGTCTAGGGAGATTTCTCTTGTCCCCAATATGGTTTGACTTTGTAGGGGATTAATGAGTAGGGTTTATCAATTAGCAAGAGATCTGGTTTTGTAGTCATTTTCTTAATGGTGACAAAATGACGTGTAATAACATCTCTTTCATAAAAATCACAACAAAGATGAACAAACCTAGCAACAAAATCCTCCAAAGATTCTTCGAGTTTCAATCTAAGCTTATTTATCCCTTTAAACACATCTTGAAAATAAAATTTGTCAAATTCTTGATGGAGCTCACTAATGAGTTGCTCGAATGAATGGATGGAAGTGATTGGTAACGTGGGGCACCAATGCTTGACGCGACCTTCGAGCATGAGAAAGAACAATATACATGTAACATATTTATAATGTATTCCATTAGAGTGATGTAAATGGATAACTTGACACATGTGTCCAAATACAGTCATTCGACCCTCGCCATTAAGCCTAAAATGTGACAAGTGATAGGCTAATTTTGCGGGCACTGAAATATTAATACTCTTGGAAAAACACCCTGGGATAGAGATTTGGGACAAATCCATTTAAATATATGATGCTAAGATAATGACTCCATGGGCTCATCTTGTCATTTGGCCCTCCTTCTAGCACCAAAAATATGTTGACGGTGTTGGATGTCCCACTAACAGCTAGGGTGTCTCCCCGGTGTGAAGTCCCAATTAGACCTCACATTGTTTGGGCTAGGAGCCCCATCCAGTATGTGGGACTGACTGCCTCCATGAATGTTTCACTCCTAGATGCCAAATGTGATGATCTTAGAGCGAGGAAAAGAATGAAATTCCTAGAAAATGAGGCAAAGTCAACCCAAGATTGATAAAGTGCATAAAGAAGTACAAGAAAATCACAACAATAACAAGAAAAAGTATGTCATGAGAAGGATCAATGAGCTAAAACTGCCTCAAACACACATGAACGAGAACATGCTAAAGGTTAATTGAAAATTAGTTCACAATAGATCATCGGAATGGCATGGAGTAAGAAGCATAGATTCGAGAGCAAACACACATGAATCAACTATAAACTAGTCCATAACATATTGCATGTATGAAAGCACACATACAAATACAATGAAAATACTAGACAACCAATACAACCACTATGAGTAAGCATGAGAATCAATGCCAAAAATGAAGAACTTCTTATTCATGCTATTGCAAATACAAGTACATATCCTGCAAATCATCAAATCCCAATCGTGGAACATGGACTACTCACACCATTATCTAATGCAAAATCATAGCCTCACCACAACTCATCCTACTTGATGCCAAGAGTTGAATACCTCTAGCTCTTCAAGCACAGATCAACTATCTACTACTAGTCTAAGCTCAAGTGCTAAAGTACATCATAAATGAGGCATGAGGTTAGATTTAAGTGAGTAGCTTGACCTTTCACCTTCTCTTGTGACCTTTCATCTACATTCATGACTCTTTACCTTCCTTACTATTCTCTCACGCCTAATGGATATTACATGCTCAAATCAATCTCAGCATAGTTGATGGCATTATAATGAGAAATATTGACATTATGATGGAAGAGAAGAGGAGAATGTAGAGGATTTTTGGAAACCCTAGAATGCTTGTTGCCCATATGCTGCTACCAAGTCATGAAACACAATTATGTTTTTCACTTGTTGAGTTGAATGGACATTTTCTCACTACTACATCTACCATCAAGGTTGACACAATGCCTTGGGCTGCTACATGGAGCCAGTTCTCCCTTTTGTCCAAAACCCTAGCTGTGAAACCTGTTGTAGCTCCTAGAGATAACCTTTGGGTTAAGGAGAGGTAAGTGCCTAGGACATATTAGTATCCCTTGAAGATAATTCATTGCTTCTCAAGAGATAAATAAAAATGATTTTAGATTTGGTTCAATTACCTTTTCTTAGAGGCAAATATAATATATGTAGTAACAAGACAAAATTCCCAGGAATAAATGTTTCAGGTCAGGTGGTCGATGCATAAATAATGTAGCTTAAATTTGTCGTTGGAGTAAATATGGAAAGGAGAAATATAAGGGAGGAAATTAGTGCAGAGGGTTGGATAAACACATAATCATATGCAAAAAATCCCAGCAGAATTATGAAAGAATAAGGAAATGAAATGTAGAATTTATGGAGCACATTTTAAGGTTTCCAGCTCAATATTTCATGGGTACATTCTGTCACAATATAACATGGTAAATATTTAATCTCACAGGTACTATATGCTACAATATAACATAATAAATCCATGATTTATAAGTGAATCTAGCAACTACTAACACAATCTCTTAGGAAGAGAAACACATATGAAATGACATACAAAGGAAGAACACACATCATATCCAAAATGCTAGGAATCACCAAAACTTCTTCATTAATATTCCAGAATGAAAATGGATCGCATGCCTAAACTGGAGAAATTTGCAAAATAAATAATAATAACCTCAAGAATAAGAAATTAGAACCAAATTTGGAACCTCCTCTGCAAACATAGTTCAGAACTCTTGAAATTAAACTTCGGAACCTCTGAAAGAAGAATTTTGGAACCTTTTTAACGAGTTTCCTACCTCTATTTATTGAATAAGCTATCTGAGCATGCAAATGTCCTAATGATTACAAAACATGTCTAATTCTCTTCTTGAAAATGCAAAAGTTTACAAAATAATAAAGCATTAGAAACATGAGGCGTCATGATGGACACAAAAAAATATATCCATGATGATTCCTATGATTTCCTTAGGCAGACTTATGCTCCAATGTCTAGATCAGTGGTAGGGATGATGATCTGGCCAGACTTTTGTTACAATATTCCCCCACGATTTATGACCATTTCACCTATCACTTTCTCCCTTTAACAACTTGATATTTCCCCTCTTAGAACTAGTCATGATAAGGTGTGCTGAAATTGAAGGTGCCCCGTGACCTAGCTGTTGACACATCCATCCATTAATTTCCTATGTGGTACACTATTAGAACCCAAAATATCTCTTAACAATTCCATGGTGTAATTTCGGAGGCAAGGCGCATCATAAATTTATTTATAATGTCGTTACGAAAATCCAAAGTTTTGATGCCTCGAACCCTCTAATGCTTAGCTCCTTATTGTTCATATGCCATAGAAACACCACCTGTGACCATTAGTATAATTCTTTGTGGGGGGGGGGGGGTCAAGATTTCATATTCCTTCCTTTATTGTAACTCTTATAAAAAGGAACATTACAGAATCATAACATTCTGATGCTCTTCAGCCCCTTTGCTCTTAACCCTCTTATCGCAACTTCGCCATAGAACTAGGTGTTGTGATCAGTGGCTTGGATGCTTGGGTGCTTAAGCCTTCGAGCTCCTGTTGGGGACCTATCTCCCTTTGTATTTTTTCTTCCACCATTGATTCCTTTAATTCTCCCACAACCGAGTGCCACCAACACATCGGAGTTCCTTATTATCGTAGCCTTTTCAAAATGAAATTAGAACAGAGTTATGATATCACCTTGCTCTAATATTCCTTCTTAGCACTTAGGTGCTCTTCCCACCCTAGTCCCTCAGTTCTTTTGACTTCTCATGTCCCACTATCACCAACACATTGGAGCTCCTTATTATCGCAACCTTTTTAAAATTAAATTAGAACAAAGTTTCGATATCACCTTGCTCTAATATTCCTTCTTAGCACTTAGGTGCTTTGCCCACCCTAAGCCCTTGGTTCTTTTGAGTTATCATGACCCAGTCCCACATAACATAGGAGATTCTTATTATCATAACATATTCTAAATGAAATTAGAACATAGTTCTGATATCACCTTGCTCTGATATCCCTTCTTAGCACTTAGGTGCTCTTTCCACCCTAAGACCATGGTTCATTTGAGTTATCATGACCTAGTGCCACATAACATCAAAGCCCCTCTTGTTGGAATACTTTTGAGAAATATTTATAAAGAAGTTCTAATTTCTCTCCCCTTTGAAATGATGACCTCTGGAATAACATCATGTTGATGTCATCATCTACACGTGGAGCCTACTTTGTGGTGACATGTGTCACCTAATTTTCCCCATTTGGTACTCAAAAATACAGAAATCAACTGCCACATGTCCACTATACGACCATATCATGTCGATGTCATCTGCCTCGTCAGCTCCTTAGAGAAAAAAATTTATTGCCTTGTGTCATGTCTTGAGGAGAGAGAAAGGGTACTTGGGGTCCTTAGATTTTCAATGATTTCAGTGCTTATAAATAATTATATTTTTAAATGGACATGATGTCTTGATCTTGGATGTCTTGAAATGATCGACCCTTCAAGATTCAGGCATGATGTGCCCTCGACTCCGATGTTCAACCTTCTAATATCGAGCCCCGATATACCTACTTTCTTGTTCTTCTAATATCGGGTTCTGATGTGATTGACTCCCGAATTTCGGCACTCCCCTTTTCATTTCGGCCTCCGATATTCAATAGTTTATTTTTTGTATCTCCTCTGAATTTCAGCTCCTAAAGATCGGGTCTCTCATCTGATATCGACCCCCAATATGATGAGCTTTCTCTGAAATGGTCATTCAATGTGTTGCCTTTACCTTTTGATTTCCCTTTGAATGACCAAGAATGTACCTGTTCCTTTTTGTATCAGGGATCGAAAACATGACCATTCGACAGAAATACAAGAAAGTATTATAGATACAACATTAGCTCCAATTGGGGATAATGTATTGCAAGCAATGCATTGAGAACCTACAGATTAGTGCCTTGTACCTATTGGGCATGGATTCATTTTACTCAAGTACATGAAAATAAAAAATAGTAACATTAAGAACTTAACTCATTACTAGTATGTATAATGGCTCACTAGTATATACAGTGGATGAAAATGGACCTCTTTAATGTTGGAAATGAAGCTTGAGTAACTTCCCATTCATAGGCAGTTCAAGCACCTCACCATCCAAATTTTCTAGCAAGAAGGTGTTGTTTCCCTTTGCTTTAGATATATTTAAGGGTCTGAACCATAAGGGATCGAACTTCCCATGTTTTCCTTTGTCCTCTCTTATGACATCCCATCTAAGTACCAAATATCCTGGCTATAATGATCTGTCCCTTGCTTTTTTTTCAAAGAGAGATTTCATTTTTTCCTGATAATTGATCAAATTATGATTTACCTATTCCTTGCTTTCTTGAAGTTCTACCAGCTGATTGATCCTCCTGGTGTGATAATTTGGCTCCTCCTCAACATCCTGTATAATTTTAGCTACTGGCATTACTAATTGTATAGGGAAAATTGTAGCTTTCCCATACACTAATTCAAAAGGAGATTTCCTAGTGGACCTCTTGGTGTTAACCCTGTTAGCTCATAAGGAAAACTTTGTGAATCCTAGTTCATTTGATTTTCTGTTATTGTCTTCTTTAGAATCCTTACTAAGGTTTTATTAGAGTATTCATCCAATCCATTTCATTGTGGGTAATAGGTAGTGGAATGGCCTACTATAATTTTGTACCTTTGGAAAAAAATCAATAAATTTGGTTGAATTGAACACTTGAGCATCGTGAGTGATGATTTTCTTTGGAAAACTGTTGTAGCAGCTACAACCACCCTCAAAAATTTTGGCTTACATGCAAATTTTGGAGCCTACCTTGGATCCTATGATCGATCATCCTTGGCCAATTCTTGGTAAGTTAATGATCTCAAGATTCCCCTCCTTGATCTTAATAGTTGTTCATGTTCTCATATTTATGCAACATGTGTCATCTTTGGGTATAGCGATTGTTGCTTTTTATGTAAAGGGAATGTTGTTTTGCTTCAAGGGAAAGCATGTGTACATGAGTTGTCATTATCACATAGACATGTTTTACACTCACTTTACGCAATCTTGTCAAAAAGTTGTTGCATCAATAAAAGTATGTTTTATGCATTTTGGATGGTCTATGTTGCATCACTAAGTGTTTGTGTGTGATCACAATCAAGTCTTATCATTGATATCACACTTAGCCAATTTCCAAAGCAACCTAGCCTCATCCAGCCTGCCAGAATTGTGCACTTTGCTTTTGCAACCATCAAGTTGCCTCCCTTGCCTGCTAGAACCCCACAGTGCATAGAGACCCCAGCATCCCTTGGCATCCAAAACTACACAGTGGTTTCCTCCAGTATCATTCCCCCAAATGGAACACACTGCCTTTAGAAAATGTACAACGTTGTCCCTCAGCTACCCAACCAACACTACTATCCAAAAATGCGTAGAGTAGTTAGGCAGCTAACACTACTCTCCAAAAATTTGTAGAGTAGTCCAGCTACCCTCCATTCACAAATTGAGCAGTGGTGCCCTCCCAGGACCCCCATCCCGCAGTAGTGTCCTATGCCTGAAAACAATGCAATGTTGACCAAGTTGCACTGTCTATCTTGCATGAATAAACTGCGTAATTGGGCCTCCCAGGGCCTCATTCCGACAACAGTCACTGCCAATTGAAACAACGTTGATCTATCTCTCAACGACTATAGGAAAAGGTGACATTCTAAGATCACTCCTAAGGAGTTGAGGAGAAGGACCAAGGAACCAAGTGTGGAAAAAGATTAGGACTACATGCAAACTTCATTTGATGCACGATCATCTTAAGGGTAAGTATGGTAAGTAGAGGACACCTTTCGAAGTACACCTCTTAGTTGAGTTCCAAGACTACTTTTAATTTTCATATCATCATCTCTTCAGTAACATTCATGTGTGCAAACACAAAAGTCATTTCATACATTTCCTCTACATGTCTTGCTTCCTTTTCACTTGTTTGACAACTTGTCATCTTCAGCAAGTTGATTGCTATGTCAGGCTTGCGACCTTTTTCTGGCTATGTTGAAGGTTTGTCTTTGTGTATGAGTTGTGTTCGCTATGTAAGCATATATCACACTCACACATGATGTTGTAAGAACTATTGTGAAAGTGTTGTCACAGTCATATGAAGGTTTATTCAAAGTGTCACACTTGTCGCTTTCACCATTAGACAGTCTTGTAGTTAGTCACACTGAGCATATGTTGTCTTGTGGTTTGGGGTGTCTTATCGTCGAGTCATGTTGAGTGTGTGTTCGTAAGGACGTGTATACATGAGTTCATTCACTGAGACACTTAGCCATTTTTTTCGAAAGTCTGTCGATCGAACCACCCTCCATCAACCACACCTCCATTGAGGTTCCCTGTGTAGTCTCAGCCCTCAGTGACCAAGTATTGTTGCCCAAAACTGCACAAAGCTTGAGGCTACCCTCCAGGAAATCTACACTGTGCAATTCTAGAATCAACCCGACTGAATATCACTAGAACAATGAAAAATTTTCTCAAGAAGCTATCTCAGTCTCTGCTTCCCGCAATCCTATCCATCGAGCCTCTCATTTGTCAACCAGAGAATTTGACTCGGGTAGTGACCCAGGGCTACACTCATCCCTAAAATTGTGCGGAAGATGTAATCCTTCCTACTTGCACTACTTGAAGAAATTGCGTAGACAAGAGGGACAGACACTCGCTGCCTGTCATTGCACTGTCTATGGAAATTTGCATTTTTGTCAGTCAGTCCCCTTGTCAGCCTGCATGCCACTCCTCCTAAAAATGTGCAGTTTTCTCGGGAAATCCACCTGCTGCCTGACACCTCGCTGATCCCATAAGCTGTGCAGACATGTCTTGTATGATTTCTTCCTAGTTTGCACAGTTCTGGCCAGCAAGTTCCTACAACCTACTT
Source organism: Pinus taeda (assembly GCA_000404065.3). Classification (NCBI taxonomy): domain Eukaryota; kingdom Viridiplantae; phylum Streptophyta; class Pinopsida; order Pinales; family Pinaceae; genus Pinus; species Pinus taeda. Next base: position 111,388 of record APFE031060947.1, on the reverse strand, counting down.
CTTGTCTCCTCTGAAAATCTCCGTAGTTTTCACTGAGAGTGCCTCTCGTTGCCCACACTGCCTTCCTTAGAAAAATTGTGCGGTTTTTCCTCCCAACTAAGATAGATCCCACAGATGTCACTATTGTCCCTGACTTCTCAACCCGGCCCTCAGTGACCTTTGAACAATTTTTCTTGACAGTGTTCCAGAGGCTTACATTCCGGCCTGACATATGCTCTGCATTGTTTTAGAGCCTTGTCCTCTCTCTCGGTCACTTGCAGCTGGAAATGAAATACAATGCATCATGGTAGACTAGGGGATTTATAGATTTGATGTCATCTCGTCGTAAGTTATTTCAGAAACATGTACATGGATGAGACATGGCGTGAAGACTAACGAGATGAAAAAGGAGTGCATGCTAGAAGACTTTCTCGCAGTTAGACGAACACATGAAGCATACCAAGTAGCAAGTGAAGGAGACACATGCACATGCATGGACCATCAAGCAAACACCAAGATCATTGAAGACTCTAAGCACTTTTCCATGCAGAGGTGAAGCTATGGTACACCATGAGCACACTCATCACTCAACATCACAATAGCTCGACATGAACTACACAGCCAACATGTGGATACTAGTAGCGTCATGTCAAGTTGTATCATGAGTCGCCTCAACCACATCACTACTTCTGGTCATAACTCTGTAATCAATGTAATGTAATGTGGAAGTCCAAGATACCTGCAGATGATGTCAAAGAGTCATGTAAGTGGTGTTGGCCGGATAAATCAATCTTGCAGACAAGACCGATCTCCCTAGTATCAAAAGATAGTCTAGCAACAAACAGACAAACAAACCTATCTTTCTCTAGACATATGCGATTTATAAGTAAATACTACAAAGGTGTTAAGATCCTACCTTAGTCCAGTGCTTGTTCGTAGTAGTCATTCTCCAGTCGTTCAAAAGAGTTATCTTTGAAGACCTGTAATCACAAACAAGCAAACATTAAATAGCACCTGCATAGCAAATATTATAAATGATGCCTATTATGGTGATCAAGGAATCCATAAAATAAACAATGAATTAACAACTTATTGAGAAAAACAAATATATTTGTATTAACTTTGAATAGCAGAAGAACTTTACGACCTTTTCAGCCTTGATGCTGAACAAGTTCTTCATGGGGTCCGAAACAGGAATTTCCTTTACTTTGACAAGTCTTGCACTCTTCCAACTAAGATTCATAGAGGTATGTAATCTCTCCTCATAAAAACTCAACTAAAGAAGACTAGGTTCCAACAACATTTTTCCTCAAAAAATACTAAGCTTCTAACTTTAACCAGTTAACTAGCTCAATGCTTCTTTTTATAGTGCAGAGGAGGAGGTTATAGTTCCACCTATGAAGGGATAGAATCCTCCTTCAAAGGAATAAGCTCCTCACATCAAGGGGTTAGCTCCTTAAGGTATGGGTTACATGAACCTTAAAAGAGCGAACTTCCCACCTCAAGATTCCTTCCAGAAGCCTCTAGAAATACGTAAAAGTGAGTTTTTTCAGAGTATACTTGTGCCTTTTTAACTTTTACGGGGGTACGCACCTTTAACACAGAGACAGTGCGGTCAGGTGATCCAGAGACATGACCATGAGCGAGACCGCAGGTAAGACAAAGAGAAAGTGCAGAACCAGATTTTTAAAAACTTTTGAGAGATTTTCTCTTATTTTCAAGACTTGATATGAGGAACTCATTTTTTAGACTTGCAGAGGAGGAAAGTATGAGTGGTAATGAACTCACACAGATAGAAGAATGTTAAGGTGACAATTTTCAATGCAACAGATTGCCCCCTAAAGTGTGAAGTCTGTAATAGATGAAGATAGAGTCTATCATGTATGAAGAGTGAAGTACTTTATCATTTCAAGGATCATCTTGTGGACACCCCAGTCGAAACCTGTAAAAACATTCAATGCAAAATATATATATATCATCGCTGAGGTAGGCATTCCCATACTCAGATCAAAACTGACTAGAAAAATGACTAAACTATTCTGATATAGGAATGATTTTGTAATACATCAAGAGTATAGACATGTGTAGACATAGTATGGATACAACCACCTGTTTATGAATAGTCCACTGTATAATGAATAACAAAATTCCTCGCAGCTTGGATGGTAGAAACTAGATCCAGGGTCTTGATTTCCGCTTCCCGAACTAGTACGATTCTCTCCATGTGAATGAATGCATCGAAGTCGAACATGGTAGAAACCACTTGATTACCAGTCAATGATATGGACTATTAACAAGTGTGAGAGAAACCACCAGTAATGTCAATGGCTCTCAAAGTACTCAGTACAATCCATGAAATGTGAATAAATGAGTTGAAGTCGAACATATCATATAATCATTCGATTGAAGATCAATGATGCAACCTATCATCGAAGGCAAGAAACCTGCCATTAGAGCATGTAGATTTCAAGGTATTGACGATTTCTAGATCAACTTCCTAGATAATGAGCTGAAGTCAATAGAAAGTGATCCGTCGTAGGCAAGCCCACAACACGAAATCATAGATCAAGTTTTGAAGAAATATATTGACAAGGACTGACTTAGGGATGGTCAAAATGGATGACAGATATCTTATAGATGAATGGTTTGTTTGAACTATTCTCTTGAACACATAACGACACTGCAGATGGCTTGGTGATAATTGACCCAAAGCTAATACCCAGAAATTGGCTGAAGACTTTCAATGTGGTTTGATTAACTGTTAGGCAAAGGATTTTCCCAACCCAGGTGGACAAAAAGTGTCATGTTCAAGAGTGGTTAACGAATTTTTAAAAAACAAAGTGTAACAAACAAGTTCATTTTTCTATCTTTTCCCCCACCACTTTTGGAAGTACCTCTTTATTTTTGACAAGCTTGAGGAGGATAACATTTGCTACTTTATAAGCTCATCCTTCAGATGAGTCCAACTTAGTTTAAAATTCGAACCCTAAGAAGGAGTGGTTCATTCCTGTTTAGAATTGAACGGATCCTTTACTATTAAATTTTAACAAGTCCAGTATAGGAAAAACTCAGTGTTTTTCAATTTTAGGGATTCAGAAGAAAAACTTAAGAAAACTCCATGGGGGTACTTTTGTGTAAATTTAGTCCCTCAAGCCCGAAAAAGGATAAAATAATGCCGGAGAGAACTCTATTGACCGTAATTAGTCAACGTATACCTTTTTCATAAAAATTCCATTTCATTCCGTAAAAGGGGTAAACTTATACTGAAGGGACGATTATCCATTTATTTTAACAAGTTTGAACAATCAAGAGCTCGGCAATCTTTTCAATTTTCAAGAGTCTGAAAAGGACTTAAAGAGGACTCCAATGTTTCGCTTTTTCGTAAATTTTTGGAAGAGTCCGAAAAAGTGATAAACATATGCTCTTTGTTGAAAAATGATCAATTTTCCCAAAAAATCCAATATTTTGCAACAAAACTTGAAACATTACACATACTTGTTTAAGATAAATAAAAATAATTTTAAAAATTTACCTTTTTAAAGTGAAAATAAATAAATTAAAAATTCATTTATTTGAAAAAACTTATAAAAAGGGCTTTTCTAACTTCATTTTTACAATTTGAGTTCAGAGTAAGAAGTGAGAGCTTTTGGGTAAAAAAGTTCCTGTGAAGATTTTGGAAAATTCGTCCGTCGGAATCGAAAAATGTCAGCTCCAGGTAATCCATGTCCTCCTCAACTTACACTTCATCTGTTTACATTTTGTTCTTAGGCTTTAAATTTGATTTTTAAAGGAAAAATAGGTTTAAAAAAATTGCTCGCAGGGGTCCGCAGGTGCAACACGCGGGCCTTGCGGACCCCGAATTTTTCTATAAAGAAAAAAATCATTGGTCCACACCTATTGCTCACAACCCGTGCAGATCTATGCACTATTTGTAAGTAGCGGGCGCGAACCCTGCACAATGAATTTTAAAACTTAAATTTCTCCATTTTTTCCCAAAATTTTTCGAACAAGCTTGTTCTAATATGTCTTTTTAAGCATTGTAGGACATTCAAAATGATTATTTGGTGAGAATGCAAGCACGAGGGTGTATATTATTCCGCAATAAATCATATGCCCACATTTCAATCATTGAGAGCATGCAGACTGTATAAGTTCTGGGCCATACAGGGCATGGTGGTCCAAGTAGACCTCCTAACATGGCTGGTAGATAGATGGAACACACAAGACCAGTGTTTTGTGATTGGTGGCCACCGGCTCGAAATCGAGCTGGAGGACATCTACTTTTTGACCGGTTTGTCGAAGAGGGGCAAACAATCTCTTTTCAGGACTAGGCCAGATGGCTAGTCTGTCGCTAGTCTCTGATTGGAGTTTTGCGATGATCAAGCATACCCCAAGGATAAACGAATTGATATTGAAACTATCATTTGTATTGAGCTTAAAGTTATTGCATTCACTGTTACTAGACTATGCGGGAGTGCAACATTTCATTTGGGTACTAGATCCTAGATGCAGATGGTTGTAGATTGTTTTCGAGGCACCATATACAACTGGTGCGAGGCTGTGTTGGCAAATGTGAAAGGCCAACTAACCAGAGCAAAGAATGGAAAGTTGAACAACTTTGGATATGGATTTATCGTAGTCACCTTTGCTCTAGAGAGGATCCCCATGTTAACCTCGAGAGCCTACAATGGTTCATTGGGTTGCTTTGATGGCCTATCATGCTAAGGGCGTAGAGATTGTTCGATTTCCACCTGCATATTTTCGTTGGTTGAACAACCAAATTTTTGTGATTCAGGACTTTCCCTACGCTGGGATGGATTACCGTGGCGATCGAGACATGATTCTTCCACCAGGAGAGCAATGGGATGATTAAGGTAAAAACCATTTTCAACACTTTCTAAGTTTTTTTTTTGTTTTTGTTTTGTTTTGTTTTGTTTTGTTTTGTTTTGTTTGTTTTTTTGTTTGTTGTTGTTGTTGTTTTTGTTTTTTTTTTTTTAATCATCCAACACTGACAATCAAAAGTTTAAATGCAGATGTGGGTCCACGATGACTAGCTGCTCTCCAGCCTTACGAGAGGAGACATCCAGTTGCAACAACACCAACCCCACAAGGCCAATCAACAAAGACTTTGACCGACTTGGAGCATCATCTAGAGCGCTTGACACTAGATATTCCAGAGACTGATATAGATGATATTCCACTTAGGTTACAGAGATATGTGACTAGGGTCCCAAGACCTTTTAGGAGATTCGTATGTAGGGTGGCCCGAGCAGTAGTTTCTTATCGTGATCATCACTAGGGATAGGATGATCGATTTTGTAGACTCATGACATTTTTGTCTTTTTGTATTATCATTTTTGCCAATCATAAGGCATTTTTCAACCTATGATCGAAGACGATGTATATTTTGAAACATACTTCTATGCTATGATATATCATTATTACCAGCTATCTCATGTAACATGTTATCAAATGTTATTAAATTTATTGTTTTGATTATTGCAAATGTCTATTTATCATACTAGAAGCAACTGCATCTGCAAATGTATTTAAATGTCTTGGAATATGCTGATATTCAATGTAATCAAATTCACGTTCCAAGAGATGAACTCTCAAAAATAACCTTAATAACACTAGATTTCTAATGGCATAAACCTTGTTAAGCTGTAACACAACAAGTTTAGAATCCAACCTAACAATCAAAATCCGAATACCAAATGAGATGGATTCAGGTAATAACTCAATCATTGCACTATACTCTGCAATGTTATTCATTGTTTGACTGAGGCTTACCCCATGCATAGACACTAACTCATCAGAGGGTGAATAGTTAACCCAAGCTGCGGAATAAATGTTCCATGTACTACGACAAGCACCATCAGCAAAACCAATGTATGTTTGAAGAGACGTCGACATCTGCAATATCAAGAATAAAATCAAGATAAGAAGGAATAGTGATAAGAGCATTCTCTAAACTAGGCACACTTTTCTAATCTAAAACACACCAGCTGTAAAGAAACTAATCTAAAAATAAATCTCCACATAGAATTTAAGCATAATATCTCTTCAGATAAAGTCCATTTCTGGGTTTACCCAAAGAGACACCGTTAAAATCTATCAATTCATAAGCCCCTTTTGTTAGCTTTCACTTAACAATGTAAGGACCATGACACATACGTACAAATTTTCTAGCCCCTAGCTTATCGCTTGCTTGATCATATAATAAAATTAGGTCTCCTTCTGAAAAATTACGAGGTGTAACACTTTTGTCGTACTAAGTTTTCATTCATTTCACATGAGTCTCGTTTTCTATTGCATCAGTGCGTCGATTCTCATCTAGCTGAGCTAAGCACAAAAAACGTTTCTCTTCTTCAGAAGTAGTTGGGAGTAATTCTATGGCTAATTGTAATGACCGAATTTCGCATTCAATAGGTAACACTGCTTCCAAACCATAGACCAGTTGAAAATGAGTGAAACCAGTCAATGTTTTCACTGAGGTGAGATATGCCCAAAGTGTTGAAAATAGCATGGTATGCCAATTTGACTTATGAATACCAATGATTCGTTTGATCACAGTGACTAAAACTTTTTTGATAGCTTCAACCAGACCATTAGCCTGCGGGTAATACGGAGTAGAACTATCATGGCGTAGGCCAAGTTGATCTATCACTTCAGTGATCATGATATTTCGAAAGTGACTTCCATGATCAGTAATAATAGCTTGATGGACACCGAATCTAGCAATTATATGATTGAATACAAAAGTTGCAGCAGTCTTGTCATCTGCCAAAAATGTAGGCATTGCCTCGACCCACTTAGTAAAATAATCTACCGCTAAGATAATATATTCATGCCCCCCAGCCAAGTGAGGGTTATATGTAATAAAGTCAATACCCCACTTTGTGAAAGGACCGACAACAATTATAGGGTGAAGAGGAGTGTGTGGATCACGCATTTTACGATCAAAGATTTGACAATTGTGGCATTTTCGGATTGCATAGATACAATCTTTGAATAAGGATGGCCAAAAACAACCAGCGCGCAATATATTTTGGGTTGTGGCATACCTAGACATATGACCACCACATGCTCCAGAATGACAGTCATTCAGAACCTTTTCAGCTTCTTCATGAGTTAGACAATGTCGGAAAACCGAATCTGCTCCACGACGATAAAGTGTATCACCAATAATATTGTATTGTTGGGATTGGAAACGTATTTTCTGTCGCTGAGATCGTGAGATTTCAGGCCAAAAGGATTGGGTTTGGAGATAAACAATAATATCTCCATACCAAGGATTAAAGGTGTTGATAAGAAACAAGGATTCATCAGCAATGGGCTGCTCCGCCATAGTTTCAGTATCAGTACGCGGGAAATCACACATAAGTTCGGAAAAAACCAAAGATTTCTTTGCCTTGGATTTTTCAAATTCCAAGTCAAATTCCCACAAGATAACTATCCATTTGGAATACTTTCCCCCTAGCAATTTTTTAGTCAAGATATACATCATAGGGTTACAGTCAGAAATTGTCGTGGTTTTGCGTAATAAGATGTAGTGATCAAAATCTTTGGACAGCTTAGACAGTTGCCAAGGCCAATTTCTCCACATGAGAATATTTAAGCTCGGTAGGATGCATATTTCGACTAAGATAGTAAATCACATGTTCATTGTTGAATTCATTTTCCTGAACTAAAACCATGCCAATGGTGGAATGAGAAGCGGCAAGATATAAAAAGTAATTTTGGTTGTAATTGGGAGGATGCAATAACGGTGCATGGGTTAATGCGTGTTTAATTGCATCAAAATATTGATCAACGATCTCATCCGAAAAGAATGGAATATTCTGTTTTAACAACCTGGTAAAACCTTTCGTTATCTTAGCGTGGTTAGGAATGAAAAGATGTAAAAAGTTTGCTTTCCCTTGCAAACTTTGGAGTTGGTGAAGAGTCGAAGGAGGAGGTAGATTAATGATAGCTTCAACCTTCGAGGGGTCGACATGAATGCCAGCCTTTGAAACGACAAATCCCAGTAAGTAACCCATTTCTACACAGAATACACATTTTTGTGGATTCAGCCGAATTCGATAATTCCTACATCTCATAAAGATAGCTCGTAAATGAGTGAGATTATCAGCTCTACACGATGAATGGGCAGGAAAATCATCGAGATAAGGTTGCATAATGTGCTTGATGTCATGGAATGCGTAAGACATAGCCCTTTGGAAAGTTTCTCTAGCATTCTTCAATCCAAAGGGTAATTTGCAATAAGAAAATGTCCCCCATGGACAAATGAAATTTGTTTTAGGCTGATCAGCAGGGAGTATGTTGATTTGATTGTGACCGGAAAACCATCCATAAAGGAGAACATTTCATTGTTGGCACAATCATCAATGATTTGATCGATATAGGGTTTTGGATAATTGTCTTTAGGACAAGCTCGATTAATATCCCTATAGTCGATACATACTCTTATTGTTCATTGTTTTTTGTTGACAGGAACAATATTTGATACCCAATCGGTTAAAGGAATTGGATAAATGAAACCTACGCGAAGTAATTTCTCAACTTTGACTTTGATAGTAGTGACTTTTCTCGGATGTATCTGACGTAAACGTTGCCGGACAGGTTTAGCAATCGGGTAAGTTTTAATTTCATGGACAACAATTAATGGATTGATTCCTGGCATTTCTTCAAATGACTAGGTAAACACGTCACGAAATTCTTAAAATAGGGCTTTATAAGTTTTCATTTCATCGTCCGTATAGGAAGCACCTATATGAATGTTTTCAATAATTCCTGGCTTAACTTAAATGTCAATAGGAACTGTTCGAGAGATATTTTCCAAATTTAACTCAGAATCAAAATGTTGCAATGGATTCTATGGTTCTTTGACATAGTCAGTAGTAAAAATAGAAGAACAATCATTTTCAAAATGATCAAGCTTAGGTAAAAACGAAGATCGGTGATGAAGATCTTCCCATGGTAAATCATCAACAGACAAAAGTTCACGAATCTGCTTATCAGTATGAAAGTGTTGTTGTAGTTGAGGTTGATATCGAAAGTGATTCCCCATGGACCACATTCATTGGATCAGTTTCGATTGAATAAGAATTAGAAAACAACTGTACAGCCTGATATGTAATTTCAAAGGGACTCAAAGGCATCGTGCCATCAAATGAATCCACCTCAGAATCGAAAGGTACGATCCAAGGGTCATCAAAAGTAATAGTATTCGATGAAATCATATGAATATTTGCAATAGAAGGCGATACGTTAGGAGGAGGGAAGAAAAAAGTTCCCAGTAAAGCATAATATTTAATCAAACCTATGCCAACATCCTTGTAAGGGATAGTCATTTTACCGATGTGCTGAATACTATCTGTAGAGGCTGGGTCAGATGAGAAATAAGTTAGCTGGTCTATCATAACGATCTTTCCGTTATGAGGAAACTTGATAAGCTGAAAGTCCGATGAAATAATAGCAGTCACAGCATAAGACCAACTGCGACCCAGGAGAAGGTTGTATTCTAGAGGGGCATCAACCACTTCCACATCTAGATTTACGGTTTTGCCTTCGACACCTATAGGTAACTCCTGTAAAATACCAAAAAGATGGAACCCTCGGCCATCAAAAGCCTTTAGAATTGTCGGAGACTGATTGAGTGTGGGACAACCAAGCGATTTCCAACACTGGATCGACATAATACACATAGAAGCCCCTTCATCAATCACAGTCCGAAAGCAAGGTCTGTTTTTGACTAAAACTGGAATCTGGAAAGCCATTTGATGAGGTAGGTGAGGTGTACTATTCTCTAAATCAAAGATTATTAGGTTCGAATCCTGAATATCGACAGCTCCTATAGCAAACAATAGTAATTTACGCTGTGATGGGTACGATTGTAGCACTTCCAAAGCCGACATTGCTTAAGGGGAAATAACTAAGTCTTCAACAATGTTGTAATTCTGAGCATCTCTCGCATGTGGATTGAACGCTGATTTACGAAGTACACCTTTAGCAGTTGGTTTGATTACTAATACAGGGTTGGGTTTCTTGATCTACAGTGGACCAAAACTAGGAGGAGGTGTAGTTGATGTGTTAGAATTAGAATATTTTGCTTCTTTACCACCAACAGGATTTTTACTACCATAATCTTGTGATTGCATCGTAATCCTGACATGAGACATCATCATAATGGGTTCTTCTGAGACGTTCAAGGAAGAACCAATCATCTTACTATCTTGAGTAGGAAAATGATCCTTCAAGATAGCAGGAATTTCAGAACCTTTAATGAATTTCGAAACCTCTACTTGATGTGGGCATTCTTTGGTAAAATGATCCTCATTGAAAATGAAACAAGGATAGAAAGGTTTCTGTTTTTCGTCAATAGATTCATTTTTATCCATTTTATCTTTTGAATTTTGTTTGTTTTTCTTCTTCCCCTTCTTTTTACTACCGGATTTTCATTTGGTCGCAGATGATTCTACGACATGGATGTTGGCAGAAAATTCAGCGGAAGGATCTCCTTTCGGGGAATCAAGTAAAGTTATTATAGGAGAAGAATTCTTTGAATATTTATTCTTACTTTTAGTACTAACTTAACCAATCATACCATCAGCGGCATGAGACCCTGAAGGATCTACAGTTATTTGATCGTGTTTTGGAAGATCAAGGATTTTTCATGTAAAGTACCTGACTGCGTATAGACGAGGTCAAGGTACTGAGTCGGAGCAATGAATTGCTCTTCAGTGACAACTCATCTCTTAGCTACATTTTCAGTGATTTTGGGTAACAATGCTTTATGTTGGATTTTCAATAATCTTTCATTCATTTTCTATCTATCTGATTTGTCCTGATGATGGACCCCCTTTGGGGTTTGAAACGTCGGCAGAATGAACTAGAAACTGTGGATAATCCAGATCATGAAACAATGATTTAATGCACCATTCCACTAAAATTTGATCTGGAATGAAAACTTTCACTAAACACCTTCTATGCCGCCATTCATGAATATGATCAGAAATATATGTGGACGTGGATTGTTTTAGTGAAGTTAACATTTCTGTGCCATTGTCGTATCTGACAGGCAACTAAAAATGAGTTAAGAAAGCAGTGGCTAACTGATTGAAATTGTTAAAAGAGCCTCGTGGTAACTCAATGTACCATTTGGTGGTAAGACCAATAAGAGTTCGTTGAAAAAGACGCAATCAAATTAAATCATCAATGATTGAATTAGATGCACACCAGAGGTGATAAGTCATAACGTGATTTGACGGATCCTCTCCTGACTTACCCTGGAATTTCGGGACATCACTGGGCAAATTACTAGGCATTGGCGGTCAATACGGAAGATAGTAAATCAGATCGTTCGTAAGGCGCAACAATTTAGGTAAATCCAAAGTTGCAATAAATGGTAACTGACGGTTAGGGTCATGAAAACCTTGAGTAATGAGACCAGTTCCAGGAGGAAGATATCCAGGCTAATGTGGAATCAGATTTGCATTAGGAATGTTATAACCTCCTGGAAAAACAAGATTAATCGGACCAAACTGGGGTTGTTGAGCCTGTTGATAAATATAGCCAGGATACGGTTGATACTGATAAATTGGGTTTTGTAAAGTAGGACCGAATTGATACTGTCCCTAGTACGGTTGATAGATGAATTGCAGTTGACTTGTGGCAATCGTACTTGTACCATCTTGTCCTGCAGGCATTTGGACCAAATTCTGAACTGTAGGTCCTGACTGTGGCACAGAGACTTGAGGAATTTGCACTAATGCAGGGATAGTAGAAACCAGAGTTAGAGATACTCTAGAAACAGGTGTTGTAGGTTGAACAAAAGTTGCAGTAGTTGCAGCAATTTGAGGCAGAGTCTAAGATGTGCTAGGCCCAGGCTGCTGAACTAAACCAGGTGTAGGGATTTGAATAGTAGGTTGGACAGGTTGCTGGGTTGGACTAGAAACCAAAGGCTGTCTAGGTTGACTTGGTAACTACACATTAGGTTGCATAGTCTGTTGAGTTTGAGACGGATTCCACACCATGTTCATTCCGGGGTGTGGACCCATAAAAGGTTGAGCATATGGAGGACCATAACCTGGTTGAACGTAGGGCTGATAATTAAGCGGTACATTTCCAGCTCCTTGTAAAAATGATTGACCAGAAGGTGGTTGGAAACCTTGAGTTGGGTACTGACCTTGATGTTGATAAGCATCCTGAGGAATATACTGAGTCTGGGGTTGAACTTGGGGTATGTACCATCCTGAAGGCTGAAAACCTTGAGGTAGCCCTCCAGGTGGTAACTGACTACCTTGAGGTTACCCCCAGGTGGTAACTGACTACCTTGGGGTTGCCCCCTAGGTGGTAACTAACTACCTTGGGGTTGCCCTCCAGGCGGTAACTAACTACCTTGAGGTTGAGGATTTGGAATACTACCAAACATCATATGGATTTGCTTTGCATTCAACGTTTGAGTTCCATTACTACCATATGATAACCCTTGTTCAGTCGGTCGAAGAGTTTCTCTTGAAAAAGTACCAAAGAGTGATTGGTACCCCGAAGGAACAGAAGGACCGTCGTATAAAAAATTTTCTGGTGATTGGGAAAACATAAATGACTCTCTTGACATGATCGATGAAGGATAATAACCTCTTGGTGTAGGATGAAAAGGAATTCGAGGTGGTGATAAACTAAGACCCGGGTTTTCTAAAAAAAAATTCAATGATAAATATCAAGCATCACTCCTAAAAGGACTGTAGAATATTGATTCACGCTCCCTAAGATTTAAAGTCTAATGGCCTTCGGGAAGAGTTACGACTTTGTCTAGACTGGAAAGTTCTTCAATAGAAATGAGGCCAGAAGGAAGATTTTGAGTAATGATATTTCTTACCCTAGGTGAACCAGGATCACTAGAAGTTGGAGTAACAAACCCTGAAGATGGTTCCAAAACACCAGTTTCAGTGTCAGGCTCAAAAATTTTAGGTTCTTCAGCTAATTCACTAGAAGGAGAAATACTACCAGTAACTTCGGAAAATGAAATTGCCTCTTGAATATGCTCTGTTGTTTGTATTTGATAATCAGGATGAACAATTAAAGATGACTCTCCAGCTTCTGGTGATCCAACTCTATTGTCACTGGTGATACGAGAGCTCGCAACCCTTCAAGTTGGCTTGGTGCATACTTAGGAGGTTTCCCCTGAAGTCTATGAGATCGTCTCGGTAATTTGGCCATGATTAAATATTACTCAATCACACGCAAAGAAAGAAAATTTCAATAAAAACACCTAAGGTCCCTAAAGAAGCAAGCAACTGAATCACACGCCTAAAAAATATAAGAGTTCAAACAACGCACAAACAGTAACTTCCCATACTAAAAACACTAGTTGGTGATGAAATCCAACTTAGTAGAAGTTTAATACAGAAAGGGTGGTTGAAACAGTTACCCCGACAACCTGCTTAATGAAACAGACTGGCACAAGTTTCTTCACAAAACCATCTCGAGTGAAGAGAACCCCCCAGAGAGTCAAAGTGAGTCTAGTCGACATCTGTTCCAGGTACAGTGAGATCTTTCCTTCACCATCACCTTAGGAAATAATCTTAAGTTTATGGATACTAAGGTTACCAACAACAAAACATACAACTGGGGGGACAGTCTATGATCTGATCCTACGTGCAAGGGCAGAGTAACAAAGCTCAATCCCCTTGAAGGCTCCTTGACATGGTCAATCCGAGGTTTACCAACAAGTGACCCTAGGCTCCTCGACAATGGTTAATCAGAGGTTTACCGTTTATAATACGCACAGATCTTCTATCTTTCCCAATGAAACAGAATTGATTGTCTCAAAGGTTCGGACATGATCTCGTGATTGACTCCTTTAATAGAAGCTTCCAAAAATGTATCAATTACAATTGGATTTATTTCCTACTGCAAGATGTATCTACTTGTTTGTTTTAACTATCTTGGAGAGTTAATTACTCCCTACTCCAAGATACTAGCCTAAGCTATATTGGTGATAAGAGCCATAGAAATAAAAAAGATTACTAGATCAATTTTAATTAAGCGTCGCTTTTATGGGTTGTTCTTTAGGTCAATAGGTATGGAAATGAAACTTTGATGGTGTGAATACTCGACTCCAAACACACTAAAAAAATGCACCTAAAATGATAAGCAATTCATTTTTCTTTCAATGAAATTCTAGCTAAAAGAAAGAGTTCGAGAATGTAATTCTTTAAGTAAAAATTCTTTCTTTCAACATGGAAATGGAAAGAAAATATTTTTGTTTTTTTTAAATAATAACTCAAAACAAGACAAATAATTAATGTTCACAACAAATCCCTTTCACTTTTCAAAACTCGAAACTACAAAAAAAACAATTTGCTTCAAAAGAGATCTACAAGTTCTAGAAAAACACTCAAAACTACAAAAAAACTAATTTTGAGATCTAAAACTTTAAAAATCTAATTGAATAAAAGCTTCAATTTTTTTTGAGGATGTTTTACTTAGCTGTTCAATAAACTAAGGATTCATTTGCACATAATAACAAACCAATCAAAAAACATCCATATATGTTTTCTTTTGTAAAAATGAAATTCAGAACTTATAATAAAGTTTGTTTAAAGATTTGCAACGAGAAAACTAAATCTATTTCTCACAAAGGATAGATTTCACAACCAAGTCAGACTCATCAACAAGATGAAAAGACACCGGGGTGATCTAAGGTTTCTCAAGCTTCTGGTCTTTGAGTCACTACAACGACAAAGTGAAAACCTCTTCAAGCATGCAAAACTTCTAGAAAATCATTCAAAACTAAAATACTATCAGAACTCACTTACAAGAGATTTTTGACAGGAAGAATACAGATTTGGGTAGACACTAAGAAACCTAAATCAAACCTAAACTTAACTAGAAGAAGATATCTTAAGTTTTTCAAAAAATAATTATAGGGTCCTCAGGGTCTAGAAGCAACAGGTGCAGTCCCGCAATGTTTACTCAAGGAAAATGCGGAGATGTCCGCATTGTTTGTGAAGACAAAGTGCGGTCCCTAGAAAACTTCAAATTTTTTTTTTTGGAAGCTACCCAAGCCAATATACATCAATCAAAAACCAAAGAAAAAAAAAACAATTTTCTCAAGTCAAAACAAAGGAAAAACAAAAATCAAATACCATCCCCAACGGAGTTGCCAATTTTTTGGCCAGATAAATCGATCTTACGGACAAGACCGATCTCCCTAGTATCAAAAGATAGTCTAGCAACAAATAGAAAAACAAACCTATATTTCTCTAGACATATGCAATTTATAAGTAAATACTACAAAGGTGTTAATATCCTACCTTAGATCCAGTGCTTGCTCGTAGTATTCATTCTCCAGTCGTTCGAAAGAGTTATCTTTGAAGACCTGCAATCACAAACAAGCAAACATTAAATAGCACCTGCATAGCAAATATTATAAATGATGCCTATTATGGTGATCAAGGAATCCATAAAATAAACAATGAATTAACAGCTTATTGAGAAAAACAAATATATTTGTATTAACTTTGAATAGTTGAAGAACTTTACAACCTTTTCAGCCTTGATGTTGAACAAGTTCTTCCTGGGGTCTGAAACAGGAATTTCCTTTACTTTGACAAGTCTTGCACTCTTCCAAATGAGATTCATAGAGGTATGCAATCTCTCCTCATAAAAACTCAACTAAAGAAGACTAGGTTCCAACAACATTTTGCCTCAAAAAATACTAAGCTTCTAACTCTAACCAGTTAACCAGTTGAATGCTTCTTTTTATAGTGCAGAGGAGGAGGTTACAGTTCCACCTATGAAGGGATAGAATCCTCCTTCAAAGGAATAAGCTCCTCACATCAAGGGGTTAGCTCCTTAAGGTATAGGTTACATGAACCATAAAAGAGCAAACTTGCCACCTCAAGATTCCTTCCAGAAGCTTCTAGAACTAACTGAAAGTGAGTTTTTTCAGAGTATACTTGCGCCCTTTTAACTTTTACGGGGGTCTGCATCTTTAACACAGAGACATTGTAGTCAGGTGAGCCAGAGACATGACCATTAGTTGCGGGACCGCAGATAAGACAAAGAGAAAGTGTGGAACCAGAGTTTTAAAAACTTTTGAGAGCTTTTCTCTTATTTTCAACACTTGATATGAGGAACTAATGTTTTATACTTGCAGAGGAGGAAAGTATGAGTGGTAATGAACTCACATAGATAATAGAATTTCAAGGTGACAATTTTCAGTGCAACAAGTGGAACAGTCATGAGGGAAGTCGAACAGTCACAAGGGTCAATTTCACCCTTGGCTATATATACCCCTCATTTGTACATGCAACCTACTTTTCACCTTGGCTCCTCCCACATAGCCTTGAGAGTCTTACATATTTTCTTTGAGAAGTGAGCAGTGGCTCCAATGCCCCTATCGAGGTTAGTCATGTATGGTGTATGGATGTGTCTTTGAACTCTCGCTTAATTAAGAGGCCTGTTAACGTGCCAACACATTTTCCAACATGTATTGTATTCGTTTGTAAGACTATTCTTTGTACGCTTGTAATGCATGTGGTTTTAACCTGTACCAATATAGTTGAACTATTTCATTTTTTTTAGTGCATATGCTATTGGAAATTTGTTGTATCAGTTGTTAACGTTTTCTCGCGTGTGTGGACTATTCCACCAGACACTCGACAGATTCATTCTTGTAAACTTGTTATAATGACCGTCAAACCCATGTGGATTATTCTGCTTGGTGTTGTATGTGTTATCTGTTCACTTTATGTTTGTGACTACCACATTCGTGTGGACTACTCCGCCAAAATTTGCACATGTCCTGCTATGTTGTGTGTCTCTAACTGAGTTGGGACTATTCCCTTTCCACTTGAGACTCACTCTCACCCTCTCCCTTTGGAGTGAAAGAACTAAGACACAAGTTACACTAAGCAGTCACCAAGCACATGAACCTCATTGTTTGAAGACTAAGTATACCACTCTCATGTGCTAATAAGCAAGAGTTGAGGCATATCTTTAAGATAATGGCAACCGGGCCATCATACCGGATGGGACTCCTACACCAAACGGTGTGAGGTCTAGTTGGCACTTCATACTGGGGAGATCCCTTGAATGTTGGCATGTCCAACACCATCAACATTTCTAGCACTGGAAGGAGGGCCAAATGACAAGTTGAGTGCTCACATCTATTTTGAATCTTTGCATACTTATAATGACTAACCAAAAAATTCTTCCTCCGAAGTGTATGTCTTATGGAAATGACTTTGAAATCTCGGAGGAGCTTTGAAATTCCTTGTCACAACACACATATGAAGGTGAAGGTGGAATGGTCTGGATTGAACAGAGAATGGCCCTTACAGTTACATTTCACAAGTATAAAATCCATGAAGCTTACATGACCTACTCGCTATTCACATACACGCTTCGAGGGCACCCACTACTATGGTGTGCCACGGTGCCCCAAAACTCAATTCACTCTCTCACTCATTTGATTGTAGATATTGACCATGCTTTCCATTATTTTGATTATAAAGCACTCAATAAAGAAATTATGGAATTACAGAGAGCGCCTGATGAATCCATTGAGCAATTTTACACATGCTTTTATAATCTTGTGTGTCAATTCCCTGAAGATGAAATTCATTGGGAATTTCTCGATGGAATATTTAAATATCTTCTTTAAATATATGAAAATCCACAATTCTTGGAACCATTCAAACCCCTCCCATCATACCTCGATGTTAGAGTTGCCAAATCTAAGATGGATAAGGTCCCTGTCACAAGTGATTTTGCGTCCTCTTCTCATCAAAGATCTGTAGCTCTGCAGTGCGAGGTGGGAAAAGGTGTGCGCATATATGTTGAACTATCACATCCTCCCATCCCACTTGATCTCAATGTCTGTGCAGATTTTCCTTGCAAGCCTATTGGTTGTCACATGAATTCGATCCCTCAACCTCCATCTTCGCATTCCATTGATCCTTTGGATTGTACCGTCTTGCATTCTTCTGTTCCATACTCCACACTTGTTGTGAACAAGGATCAAGTTGTCAACGGAGTTGTTTTTGTGTAGCCAAACTATGCCATCATTCATGATGAGTGTGTGCAGCGCGGTGAAGGATGATTCCCTTCCATCCACACCTCATTCACTCGATCTTGACATCTCTTGTGATTCTGCCACTTTTGATTTTCCCTGTGAAAACTCATCTCCCGATGTTTCTACTTATGATCATTCACAGGATGCACTGGATGTCAGTTGGTCATTACATCGTGGAGAGGACACATCTTCCTTTGAAAATGCATCCCCTTGCCATCTGTCATTTTAAATTGAAAACACAGAGGGTGAACTTCCTTGTTTCTCATGAACCCCTTTGCATGATTCATCAGATCATGAGGATGCCGATGAACATCCCGAATTTTCTGATCATGGTTGTTGTGATCTATGTACTTTCTCATTACATCACAATGTTGATTCACTCACTGTTAATCTTCCTAAGGCACTTGTCTCCGACGATCTATCTATTGATGAAGTGGAAACCTCGCAGGCTATCGAGGTACTTCAACCTGAGCTGATGATTATGTTAGGCCCTCATTGTCCTGAGGTTAGTTCCACTTCCGATCAGAAAATTTTTGAAACACCCAAGGCTCCTCATCACTCATATGTATGCATTGAAGATCAATCCAATACACATATTTCACTTCCTCCACCTGAATCACATGATCCCAATGCTCATACATTGGAGGAATCATACAAAACAAGCACACTTGCAAGGCGTAAGTTGCCTCTCTTTCTCATGTTTACTTGTCTTTCATAGTCAAGAGAGTGTGCATGCTTATCATTGGCACGCAGTGTGTCACAACACCATGTTAAGTCCATAAAATGTATGTCTTGTGCATTCACTCTTTTCTTTTTTGTGGATTTTTTAGAACTCGGAGCATGTTGGTATTCGCCGATCAATCTTTCTTTTTCACTGGTTTACATGCATATTTTTCATGCCTTTGCTAACATGGGCCAGCCAATGTGCTAGTGGCTACATTGGAAATATCACTTCATGTGAGTAGGCCCATGCACTGTTTAGCATAGGAGTAGGAGTAGTGTTTTCTTTCTTGCTTTTCTTTGCTTCCTGGTTTTCATGTTTGCTTTTCTTGATTGCTTAGTTTGGTTTGCTTGCTTTCTTGCTTTTCTTACTTGTTTTGCTTTTTACTTCTAATTTTTTCTTTTTGCTTTCTTTGCTTGCTTGTACTCGTACGCTAGCCTCTCATGAAACCATGTTTGGCTCTCGAGACAAGCCAGACAAATATAAGAGGACTTGTACAAGTATCAACATCTAGTTATCTGTTGTCCTCTCTCTTTATGAAGATCTTGTTGTCTTCAGTCAATGGTGCCTTGATGGAAAATACATTTTGTTCAAAGTGAGTCTTGGTGAAAACACAACGCTTGCACTATTAACTGGTATTGCCTACTCTAATCGGTTCTTTTGGGTTAACCCTTGTAAGCTTAGTCAAGTAGAGTAAGGTGAGGGGGGAAACTTAAAAATTATGTCAGAGGTATATATAACATACTTCTCTAAAGGAACAATCTCTTCTGCTCTCAATAATTCAGGATCCCTCTTCCGCCTCTGAAATAGATAAGTGCCTATGAACAGTTCTTTGAAAAAATGAAAAAATGAAAAATGAATAAAGCGAAAGAAGAGAAAGGATTCCTATGTAGAGAGGTGATACAAGTAACTCCTTTAGGATACTGACCAAGCTTGATGGAAGTGGAGTGATGCTTGTGTTTGTGCATGACTCTGTCAGGGTATTGTTTAGGCCTGTCAACATCGGAGCAACACTGGAGATGAAACTTAAACTCTAACTGTTATATTACTTGTGCATCATTATACTCCTCATCCCCAATTTAAACAACTAAGTTGACTTGTTTTGGAATGTGTGTTGACTGATCAAGAGAATGGTAGGGACTATATCTTTCACACAAGCTAGTACGGAATCCAACATGATCAAAGATCGAACAATACTTCTGGAAAGGTTAGACTTTCTTTTCATGAAACAAGGTCCATACAAAGAGCTGGAGTTCTACTAGTGTGTCACCAATGTTGTAGCGCCTACAACCACCCTCCAAAATTTTGGCTCACAAGAAAATTTCAGAGCCTACCTTGGATCCTACGATTGATTTTCCTTGGTCACTTGTTGGTAAGTTGATGGTCTCAAGCTTCCCCTCCTTGATCTTAAGAGTTGTTCATGTTCTCATCTTTATGCAACATGTGTCATCTTTGGGCATAGGGATTGTTGTTTTTCATGTAAAGGGAATTTTTTTTTGCTTCAAGGGAAAGCATGCACACATGATTTCTCATCATCATATAGACATGTTTCACACTCACTTCACACACTCTTGTCACGAAATTTTTTGCATCAAGAAAACTATGTCTTATGCATTTTGGATGGTCTATGTTTCATCACTAAGTGTTCATGTGCGATCAAAGTCAAGTCTTATCATTGATATCACACTTAGCCAATTTCCCAAGCAACTTAGCCTCATCTAGCCTCCTGAAATTGTGCAGTTTGCTTCTGTAACCATCAAGATTCCTCTCTTGCCTACTCAAACCCTGTAGTGTGCAAAGACCCCAGTATCCCTTGGCATCAAAAAGTGTGCAATGGTTTCCTCCAGTGTCCTTCCCCAGATGGAACCCAATGTCTTTAAAAAATACGGAATGTTGTCCCTCAGATGCCCAGCCAACATTGCTCTCCAAAAATGTGCAGAAAAGTTAGGAAGCCAACACTTCTCTCCAGAAATGCGCAGAGCAGTCCGGCTTCCCTGCATTCAGAAATTGCGTAGGGGTGTCCTCCTAGGGCCCCAATCTCGCAATGGTGTCTCATGTCTCAAAACTGCGCATTGTTAACCAAGCTGCCATATTTGTCTTGCATGAAAGAAACTGCGCAGTTGGGTCTCCTAGGGTCTCATTCCAGCAGTAGTCACTACCCGCTGAAACAACATTGATCTATCTCTCAATGACTACAGGAAAAGGTGACATGCTGAGATCACTCCCAAGGAGTTGAGGAGAAGGACCAAGGAACCAAGTGATGGAAAAATATTAGGACCTCATGAAAACTCCGTCGGATGCATGATCATCTCGAGGGTAAGTATGGTAAGTAAAGAACATCTTTTGAAGTACACCTCTTAGTTGAGTTGCAAGACTACTTGTCATTGTCATATCATCCTATCTTCAGTAACATACATTGTACAAACATAAAAGTCATTTCATGTGTTTCCTCTACATGTCTTGCTTCCTTTTCGCTTGTTTGAGCAACTTTCGTCTTTGGCATGTTGATTTTTATGTCAGGCTTGTAGCCTTGTTTTGGCTATATTGAAGGGTTGTCTTTGTGTATGAGTCATGTTCGCTATGTAAAAATCTATCGCACTCACACACGAAATTGTAAGAACTGTTGTGAAAGTGTTGTCACTGTCATTCAAAGGTCTATCCAAAGTGTCACACTTGTCACTTCCACCATTAGACAATCCCGCAGTTAGTCACACTAAGAATATGTTGTCTTGTGGTTTGGGATGTCGTTTTTTCAAGTCATGTTGAGTGTGTGTTCACAAGGTCATGTATACATGAGTTCACTCGCTCACACACTTAGCCATTTTTCGAAATTTTGTTGACCAGACCACCCTCCATCAATTGGACCTCCATTGAGCTGTAATGCGCAGTCTCAGCCCTCATTGACCAAGCACTATTGCCTAGAACTGCGCAGAGCTTGAGATTTCCCTCCAAGATGTCTACACTACACAATT
The DNA here is from genome assembly GCA_000404065.3 of Pinus taeda. Taxonomy (NCBI): domain Eukaryota; kingdom Viridiplantae; phylum Streptophyta; class Pinopsida; order Pinales; family Pinaceae; genus Pinus; species Pinus taeda. The sequence goes on along the minus strand of APFE031060947.1, from coordinate 89,628 downwards.
CTCAAATTAACTCGACTTATTGTCACCAAAATAGCATAGATGTTGCCCAAGAAGCTATCTCAGTTTGTGCTTCCTGCAAGCCTATCCATCGAGTCTCTCATTGGTTAACCAGAGAATTTGACTTGGGCAGTGACCTAGGCTGCACTCATCTATAAAATTGCACAAAATCTTCCAGCCAACTTGCTTGCATTTCCTAAAGAAATTGCACAGAAAAGAGGGACATGAACCCGCATCCTGTCACTGCACTATCTCCGGAAATTGCGCAGTTTTGTCAATCAGTCCCCCTGTTGGCCTACATGGAACTCCTCCTAAAAAATTCACAGTTTTCTTGGACATTCCACCTGCTATCTGACACCATGCTCAGCTCGGAAACTACGCAAACATGTCTTGCATGACTACCTCCCATATCTGTGCAGTTCTGGATAGCAAGCACTTGCATCCCAATCCCAACCTCCTCTAAAAATCTGCCTAGATTTCACTGCAAGTGCCTCCTGTTGCCCGCACTACCTTCCCTAGAAAAAATGTGCAGTTCTGCCTCCCAGCTAAGCCAGATCCTACAGGTGTCACTGTCATCCCCGACTGCTCAACCTAGCCTCTCAGTGACCTCTGCGCAGTTTTTCCCGACAGTGTCTTAAAGCCTCACATATCAGCTCGACATGTGCTCTACATTGTTTCAGAGCCCTATCCTCTCTCCCAGTCAAATGCACCTAGAAACGAAAGACAATGCATCATGGTAGACTAGGGGATTTCTGGATTTGATGTCGTCTCTTCATGAGTGATTGCATAAACAAGTACATGAAGACTTGCTCACAGTTGGATGAACACACGAAGCATACAAAGTAGAAAGCAAAGGAAACATGTGCACATGCGTGGACTATCAAGTGAACACCAAGACCATTGAATACTTTGCGCACCTATCCATGCAGAGGTGAAGATATGGTACACCACAGGCATACACATCACTCAGCAGCACAACAACTCGACACGAACAACATAGCCAAAATGTGCATACCAGAAACGTCATGTCGATTTGTGTCATGAGTCACCTCGACCACGTCACTACTTTGGGTCATAACTGTGTAATCAATGTAATGTAACATGGAATTCCAAGAGACTGAAGGATGAAGTCAAAGAGTCATGTAAGTCAATAAGTCATGAGGGACATCAAACAGTCACAAGGGTCAGTTTCACCCTTGGCTATATATACCCCTCATTTGTACATGCAACAAACTTTTCACCTTGGCTCCTCCCACATAGCCTTGAGAGTTTGTAGTCTTTTATTTGAGGAGCGAGCAATGGCTCCAATGCCTTGCTTTTGGGGTTAGTGATGTATGGTGTACGGATGTGTCTTCGAACTCTCGCTTATTCATAAGCCTGTTAATAGGCTAGTACATTTTCAAACATGTATTGTATTCATTTGTAAGACTATTCTTTGGATGCTTGTAATGGATGTGGTTTCAACTTGTACTAAGATAATTGAACTATTTCAGTTGTTTTAGTGCATATGTTGTTGGAAATGTGTTGTATCAGTTGTTAACATTGTCTCTCATGTGTGGACTATTCCGCTAGACACTCGATAGGTTCATTCTTGTAAACTTGTTATAACGACCGTCGCACTCGTGTGGACTATTCCTCAGGGTGTTATACGTGTTATCTGTTCACTTTGTGTTTGTGGCTATCGCATCTGTGTAGACTACTCTACTGGAAGCTGCACATATGTTGTTGTGTTTTGTGTCTCTAACTGAGTTGGGACTATTCCCTTTCGACTTGAGACTCACTCTCACCCTCCCCCTCTATAGTGAAAGAACTTAAACAAAAGTTACACTAAGCACTCACCAGGCACACGAACCTTGTTGTTTGAAGACTAATTATATCACTCTCATGTGGTGAAAAGCAAGAGATAAGGAATATCTTTAAGATAATGGCAACCAGGCCATCATACCAGATGGCACTCCTACACCAAACAATGTGAGGTCTAGTTGGGACTTCATACTGGGGAGATCCTCTGAATGTTGGTGGGTCTAGCACTGTCAACAGTAGCTAAACCTTGCGAGGACGTTTTCCTCCACAAACTTGATGACTACTACATTAGTTGCATTTCTAGTTGGGGTAGCTTCCACCCACTTGGTGAAATAATTAGTGGTTGTGAGTATCCATTTGTACTGGCCACTAGAAGGTGGATGTATTTCTCCAATTAATTCTAACCCCCATTTCTTGAAAGGTTCTTCTATAAAAATATGGATTAAAGGATGGGGAGCCAACCTTTATTTTTCTTCAAACATTTGACACTTCTCATAGACCCGAACATAGGTGTGTACTTCACCAAACAACTTAGGCCAATATAATCCTTCTTTGAGAATTTTTTTGGTTGTAGCTCTCCAACTATAATGTCCTCCACAAACACAATTATGGAACTCATCAATCACTTTATGGATCTCTTCTTCAACTAGACATAAGAGAAAAATCTCCACTAGGTCTTTCCAATATAGTTGGCCATTTGAGATCACAAATTTTTGGGCTTGTAGCCTCAAAGCCTTGTATTTAACTTTATCAAAATTGAATGGGAACTTCAAAAAATGTAAGTAATGAACAAGATGTTTATACCAATGTGATACAAGGTACTTCATTTGAATTCATTGTGTTGAAGTCTTGACATTATTATGCTCCTCTTCTCTTCCGCTTTCTCCTTCCTTATCTGTCAGCAAATTTATAACTAGGGCTTGGCAGTTACCCTCAGACAATATTTTATCCAATACCTTCTCCTTGATCAACTTTGTGGATCTAATCTCTATGTTGTATTCTTGGATTTTTTCAATCCACCTAACCCTCTTACCTTCACTATCTCCTTGTACGAGAATTTCTTTCACAACAACAATTGGGACATACGTTATTATATTGGACTGTAGTACATAATTTAGAAGGCCTTTAGGGCTTTGACCAAGGCCTAAGCTAAGGCTGGGGCTTTTGAAAAATATTTTTTGATTCTAGAGAATGATTCCAAGAGCTTCTACAGTCCAGTTTCCTTCCTTGTATCTTTTCAACATCTTTGTGATTTATTTGACCATCTCAGCATAATTTGGTATAAACCTTCTCAAAAAGTTGATTCTTCCCAAAAAGACATGAATTTATTTCTTGTTTATTGGTAATGTAATGTTGTTGATGGCTTCCGCCCTTTTGGGATCAATATTTACTCCTTCCTTTGCTACAATATGGCCCAACAACTTGCCTTCACTTCAAGCAAATTGTGATTTCTTAGGATTTAAGGACAAGCCATACCTTCTACATTTTTTGGATGTGAATTGCAAATTCTTGAGGTGCTCTTCATCTAACTCAGGGAAAACATTTATGTCATCTAGGTAAATTACTACAAATATATCTCCCTCTCCAACAAATTCTATATCCATAGCTCTCTGAAAAGTGGCTCCTATGTTTATGAGGCCAAAGGGCATTCTTTCATACATAAATGTTCCCTAGGGTGTAGTGAAAGCGATTTTCTTCTGACCTTCTAGGTGTACAATGACTTGGTTGTATCTAGAGAAGCCACCCATCATGCACATTTGAGCAGACCCTACCACCTTCTGCAAGATGTAGTCCATCATAGGTAAAGGGTAATTATCTTTTAGTGAGTCCTTGTTTATATTCTCTAAGTCAACGTATAACCTTATTTCACCATTCCTCTTCCTGATATGAACCAGATTTGTTGCCCAATTAGAGTACCTTAACAACAAAATTATCTTAGCCTAAAACAATTTATTCACCTCCTTTTCAATGGATGGGAGCAATAGAGGATTAATCTCCCTGAGATTATGCTTATATGGCTTCACCCCATCTTTTAAAGGAATTTTGTGTTGTATGACGCCAGGGTCAAAAGTATTTAAATCATCATATAACTAGGAAAACTCATCCATGTACTCCTTAAAAAGGTCCAGGTACTTTTTTTTGTATTCCCTAGGAACTCCTTTAGCTAATTTGATGATTGTCAAATCTCCTTCGGTGCCAATGTTACAATCTTCTACATCTTCTTCAAGCTCTTGCTTAGTTGGCTTAGTAGCCACACCATTTGAGTTAAAAAGCCTTTCCAATGGAACCAATACTATAGGGATGATATTCCCCTTTAGCTACAATATCTTGTGACCAGTGATGGTTTCTTCCCAACCTGCCTGTTGTTCACATGCCATCTCCTCATCCTCCTGTTCAATCACTAAGTTTGAAAACTCTCCAATAACCTCCATGAAGCGTTTTATTTGTTCCTCATCTTCAAACACTTGTCAATACTTGACATTGTCTCGTATTGAAGTTTTGTACTTGACCTCAACTTCGTATCTAAGTAAGGGGTTTTGAGGAGGCTTGAAGTTACTAGAAGCTACAGATAAGGATTCATTCATCTGATTTCTATCTCTGGGCAAAAATTGGATATTAAAGGCTAAGAAAAAATTCAAAATCATATCCCATACCTCATTTTGGTAAGCCTTCAATCTTGGATGTTTATTTTGGCATTGATTTCTTATTTGCTTCACCATCGGCTCTGAATCTCCAAACAATGCCAAGCACCCAATGTTGAGATTTTTGGAAGCTTGCAACCCTAGAAATAAAGCTTCATATTCATCAACATTATTAGTGGCTTCAAACTCTAGCTTGAAAGAAAGAGGAATCAGGTTGCCTTCTAGATACACCAGCAACACATCTGCCCCATTTTCTTCCCTGGAAAAAGCACCATCAAAGTATAACTTCCATACTATATTACACTCTAGTGATTGTTTATTTAGATGGACAAAACATTCCACTTGTGTTTCATCCATGATTTGATCATTTTCCTCTAACATCAAATAAGAGAAATCATTTTGTTTACCATACCCTAGAGCATTATTTGAACAATCAACCCTTGTAACTGTCTTTACAAATTTTGATTATAAATACATTCAATGTTCCTCTCTTCCAAACACATGAATGGTGGCATATGTCAAATACAGTTTGATAGATCCCCTAATTTTAGATCCCCATGACCTGGGCAAAAGCATACTAAACCTTGCATGGATTTCAACAACTACAATATCCATTACAACACTTTTTACAGGGATCTAAGCCAAATTGACCACCAGTTCATTAATCATCCCCAGAAATTTTACTCTCTTAGAATCAAAGGAGTATAGGTCTTTATATGGTTTTGTTATTTGCAACCCCAACTTCTCCATGGAAGACAAGGGCATCGAATTATGAGAAGCTCTTGAGTCAAGCATATAGTTATACAGTAGGAGCTCATGGATTACCAAGGTAACATAGAAAGGGGTAGTGGAAGAGTCTTGCTCCTCAACATGAGGTCCAAATACAACCATGGATCTTTCTTCTTGGAGGTCAGGCTATCTTTCCTAGGAGCTATGGTAGGCAAACACATGAATTGAGATACTTGAGCTTTATAATTAGTTTGTTTCAAAAATTCAGTTAAGGGAACATAGATCTTGACCTTCTCCGATTCTTTTTGAATATTAAAGGTATAGGGGTTCCTATCAGTTGTTGCAGCTTCAACAGGTTCCTTCTACTTATTATAATTTGGCTTTGTTTGGGGAGACAATTTATCTATTTTGGGGACTTCATGATTATAAGAAATAGGATCTGAGGACTCCTTCTTGCTTGGTGGGACTTGGTCAAGAAGTTTCTTTCCTTTCTCTAATGACTTAAGGGGATTTGAGTGGGGAGGATCTTCATTTTTCTCTTGCATTCTAGACCTTTTCCTTGAAGTCCTGAGGTCATATTTTCTGTGTAACTGGACATGCATGAAGTCAACAAACTGCATAGTTGTCAATCTCACCATCATCCAGTGGGGCATCCAATTCATCCCCTTCTTCCTTATGTGCTTCTATTTTGTGTTCCTCATCAGAAAGAGAAGAGAACTAGTTTTCTTAAACCTTTATGATTTCTTCAACATTTTCCTCTGGACCATCTTCTAAATATAAAGGTGGATGAATATGATCTTGTTGTTCCTTTCTCTCCCTTTCAAGAGATGCAAGTGTGGTCTTCTATATTGAGGTTTGAAATTTTGGTTTGGAGATGGTTGACTCTGTCGAGGAGGGTATTTTTTTCCAACTCCAGTTTTACAAGCTTGCTAGACAAATTTCTTATCAGCTTATTCATCTCCTCAGGCTTTTGTTCTTGGGTTTCCTTCCCATGCCTCAAAGAGTTGGCTTTCTCTTTCCCCTCCTCCTATCACTTTGCTCAATTTTACCTTTCCATTTCCAGGTGGAGGTGAAATTTGCTTCAACATCCAAAGCATCTATTTGAATATAGTCTAGGGTATGGGATTTTCTTTCTCTAAGAGTGAACCCAAATTTAGGTTTAATAGCCCTAGAAAAAACCACTTTGGTAGCAACCTGTGGAGGTTTAATTTTAGCTGGAGTACTATTGTATAATTTGTTAAACATTTTTATGAATTTTGAAACATCTTCATTATGTTTTTTTTTCATTGCATTGAATTCAGTAAGGATGTACCCATGGTCCATTTTCTCTCCCCATTTCTGCATCAAATAATTCTCCATTTCCTCCCATGTAGTGATTGAAGCATTTGGAATGGCTTTGAACCATTTCCTTCCCTCTCCATCTAGGGATTGGACAAAGAGTCTTAACACCACATCCAGGTGTTCTACATTTATATTTTCTACAAATGCATAGAAGGTTTCTATATGTCTTTGAGCTAAGATATCATCTTCTCCAATGAATCTTGGCAAGAGCTTAATATAACCTTGTGGCATACAATTTAGGGGTTGTTAAAAGTCTAGTGGAGCATATTTATTTAGGATAAAATCGGGGACAACCATGTTTTGCAAGGGAGGTGGTAGGAGGTTTATAATAGGGACTTGCTGAGGAGGTGTATTAGTTGCAGATAACTAAAGCTGAGATGGAAAACTATTGGTGCTCTAGTTTGGACTATTTATGGGAATATATTTGACTACTTCGGGCTCTGGGAAGGTATGAAATGTGAGGGAGGTGAGCTGACGGAAGCTTCTTTGATTTTGACTCTTGAGGAAAATCAGCCAAACAATGCACAACGTTCCTCAGGATATTCTGAAACTTTGGAGAAAGACTCAGAGTAATATATCACAACATTTTGAGAGCTAGAGGATGATACTTCTGGAAAAGAGGTCACGGGAACTGGAGTGACAGGAATTCTATCTTTCCAGATTTTCCTAGATATTATCTTTTCAAGGTCAAACATAGGGGAGGTTCTCTATTGTGAAGTATTAGAGTGAGTGTGTGGCCTTTTAAAAGCCAGGATGTTCAAAATGAGATTCAAACAGTGGAGTTTCCAAGGTGAGAGATCTTCAACCCACACACCTTTCTGCTCATTGTTGAAGGCCAAAATTGTTCCTCTTTTACACCTTCCCTAAACTACACTCCATTCTCTTCCTTTTTTATCATAATAATCCCAACAAGGTGTCAACTTGCAAGGTTATTGGCAAAAGCAGGCACCTAATCATATTTTATTCATAGTTTCATTATTTCCTTATTATTTGATTTAATATTTGCATGAGCTACCAGATTGCACTAACTTTGCAGCTAATGATTGATTCTGCAACTTACTTGAAGAATCTGTAGGTTCCAAAATACTAGTTTAAGAACGAAATATATGGATAGGTAGTTGACAACTAGCATAACAATATCCACCTATCTTCATCATCCAGCAATATGATAAGGGTGTCGTATGAGCAGGTCAACATGGAAGTCAACCTAGCAGAAAAGGACCCCAAGACGAATTAGGTGAGCAAGAAGATCAATGATAAGGATAAAGCTGATATTTTGCCTCATGATTTGCTTCTTTGATAGAAAATCATGAAGAATAGATATTTCATATTATCTTATGTCATTTTTAGGATTTATGTCGAGTAGGATAGGTGTAAAAATCTATAAATAGTTTGTTGAAGGAGGTTATCAAAACTACCTCTCAGCATGATGAGATAGACCGATCATTATTTAGAAAAAAAATATTTGCATTTATAAAATCAAATCTTGATTACTCCTTTGTGCATAGTGTTAATGCGTGTTTAATATTTGATTGATCACTTCTTACAATCAATTCATAGGAGGCTCCCCTGGGAGCTGTAAGGTCTTATTTCATTTTCAGTTAGTATTTCAGTTTTATATCTTAAGTTCTGTAGCATTAGTTTATCTCTGCTAATCTTTCAGTTTTGATTTTCATTCAATGCTTATGAGAGTGAGAACAGAGTTTTGTGACAAAGTTTTCTAAAGATTTCTTTTATAGATTTAACCATTTCGATGAAAGAAATGAATGAAAAAGGGATCTATTATGCAAATGAAGAGTAGAATCATTTGATTGCAATTAGAAGTATAATTCTTCCAAGGCTTTATAAGTGTGATTCATATTTTCCAGTGTGATATTTTATTTATGTACTTAAGATTAGTTTCATTTATGTCAGTGAGAAATAGATTTAATTGTGCTTGTGTGATATTTTATTTATGCAATTTTAGATTAGTTTTCTTTTCTAAAAACGTACGAGAATTTGGATTTGGTTTTTCTATTTACTTCTACACTTTAATTTAGTTTTATTTTTGTTAGTGTGATATTTTCCTTTCTTACAAGAGTGAAAATTTCTTAGATGAACCATGTGCATGAAAACACCTTAATTTAATTTGACAATTTACTCACATAATAAAGAATCCTAGCACAACTGGTGCACATACACTTCATCAGTTTACAAGCCTTGGTCAATAATTTATGTAGTAATTTAAACTAAATTAAATTACCAATCACTCACCTTACCAAAGGGTTTACAAATTTCATACCTAGGGAAAATATTTTGATTCATCCCAGAGAATGATGCTAGAAGATGTTGTATCTCCTAAAGAGAATCCATGTGTTGTTGAGAGGTCAGTGCCAAGGACATCTTAGTCTCTCTTGAAGATAATTCATTGCTTCTAAAGAGATAAATGAAAATGATTTTATATCTAGTTCAATTACCTTTTCTCAAAGGCATATATAGTATATGTAATAACAGGACATCATTCCCAAGAATAAATGTTTCAGGTCTGGTGTCCGACGCACAAAGAATGCAACTTAAATTTGTCGTTGCAGTAAATATGGAAAGGATAAATATAAAGGAGGAACCTAGTGCAGAGGGTTGGATAAACATAGAATCATATGCAACAAATCCCACAAGAATTATGAAAGAATAAGGAAATGAAATGAAAAATTGTGGAACACATTTTAAGGTTTCCAGCTCAATATTTCATGGGTACATTCTATCACAATATAACATAGTAAATCTCTAATATCACAGGTACTATCTGCTACAATATAACATAGTAAATCTATGATTTATAAGTGAATCTAGCAGCTACTACTTACATATTTTTTTAGGAAGAGAAACACAAATGAAATGACAATGACATACAAAGGAAGAACACATACTGCATATCCCAAATGCTTGGAATCACTAGAACTTCTTCATTAATCTTCCAGAATGAAAATATATCACACACCTCAATTGGAAAAATTTATAAAAGAAACAATAAAAGTGTCAAGAATAAGAAATTAGAACCAAATTTGGAATCTCCTTTGAAAATAGAGTTCAGAACTCTTGAACGCAGACTTCAAAACCTCTGAGAGTAGGATTTTGGAACATTTTTAATGAGTTTCCTCCCTCTTTTTATAGTGAGAACCAAAGAAAAACCACTTATAAAATATCTTCAAATGTTACAGATGTTTGATTGACTCAGCCGCTCGAGCATGCAAACATCCTAATAATTACAAAACAGATCCAATTTTTTTCTTGAAAATGCAAAAATTTACAAAATAACAAAACATGAGAAATGTGAGGTGTCCTAATGAACACAAAAAAAATATCTTCATGCTGATTCCTCTTATTTCCTTAGGAAAACTCAAACTCCAATGTCTGGATCAGTGGTGGGATGATGATATGGCCATACGTTTGTTACAATATTCCCCACGATTTATGGTTAGTTCGCCTATCACTTTCTCCCTTTAACAACTTGAAACTTACCCTCTTATAACTGGATGTGGTTAGGCGTGGTGGCATTGAAGGTGCCCGTGACCTAGTTTTGAACCTATCCATCTCTTTATTTCCTCTGTGGTATGCTATCATAGCCCAATACATCTCTTAGCACTTCCATGGTGCAATTTTAGAGTCGAGGCACATCGTAACTTTAATTAAAATGTCGTTACAAAAACCAAAGGCTTTGATGGCTTGATCCCTCTCATGCTTAGCTCTTTATTGTTCATAATCCATAGAACCATCAGTTGTGACCATCGTTATAGCACTTGGGGGGATTGCAGTATCAGAGCCTTCCTTCATCGTAAATTTCTTTAGAAAAGTCTTATGAATTCACAGAGTTTCGATGACTTCACCCCCTTTTGAGTTTGGCCCCCTTACCATTTCTCCCCTATAATACTGAGTATTGTGACTGTAGGCTCAGTGCTTGGGTGCTAAAGCCTTCGGATTCCTGTTGGGAGCCCATCTCCCTTTGGTATTCGTGCTTTTCCCTTGGTTCTTTGAATTCTTGTGACCAAGTGCCACATAACATCAAAGCTCCTTATTATTGTAACCTTTTCAAAATGAAATTATAATAGAGTTCCAATATCTCCTTGCTCTAATATTCCTTCTTAGCACTTAGGAGATCTTCCCACCCTGAACCCTTGGTTCTTTTGAGTTCTCATGACCATATTCCACATAACATCTGAGCCCCTCTCATCGAAACACTTTCGAAAAAGCTTTGTAAATAAGTTCTCATTTCTCTCCCCTCCAAAATGTCGACCTCTGACATTATGTCATGCTAATGTCATCATCTCCATGTGTATCCTCCTTAGTAGTGACATATGTCACCCAAATTTTCCCCATTAGGCCCTCAAAAATGTCAAAATCAACTTCCACATGTCCTCCGTACGACCACATCACGTTGACGTCATTTGCCTCGTCAACTCCTTAGAGCCAATTATATTTTTCCATGTGTCTTGTCTTGAGGAGAGAGAAAGGGTCCCTGGGGTCCTCGAATTTTCAACGATTTCCTGTGTATTTCCCCTTCTTAGCGACATCAATGCTTATAAAAAAATATATTTTTAAATGGTTACAAGGTCTCGATCTCCAATGCCCCAAAATGATCGACCCCTCCAAGATTCGAGTTCTGATGTTCCCTCTGATTCGATCATTAAGGGAATTTTGAGGTATAAAATGGGCCTCCTAAGGAAATTATAAAATAATAGTGGAAATAATAAAATAAGATTAGATTACATCATCAAAGTTTAGAGGAAAAAAATGAAAACTATTTTTTCAACTCTTATTTTCAACTTATATCCCTATGGTTTTACTTAAATTTTGAGAGGCAACACTCATTGGATGCAGAATTTGATTCCTCATCCAAGGAGTACCCATATTGCATACTTTCGATGGACCCTGCTACACAAAAAATAAGAAATACATGAAAAAATGTGATTGCAATCACATTTTTCTTGTATTTCTCATTTTTCGTGTAGTAAGGTCCGTGAAAAGTATGCAACATGGGTACTCCTTGGATGAAGAACTAAATTTTGCATCCAACGAGTACTCCCACTTGAAATTTGAGTGAAACATTAAGGAGATAAGTTGAAAATGCATGTTGAAAATGTAGTTTTATTATTTTTTAATCTTTTTACTTTTTAACTCCAAAAATAGTAAATCATCCCCCATGGTTGACATCATCATCTTGAATCCTATTGGTTCTTATAAAGTTTATTTTAGTTGTACTTTTTTCTTAGGAGGCCCATTTTAGACCTCAAAATTCCCCTAATGTAGTACAGAGCCTGGATATACCTTCATTCTCATTCTTTCGATATCGAGTTCCGATGTGATCAACTCTTGAATTTAGACACTCTCATTTTCATTTCGACACTTCCTTTTTCGGCTCTCCTCTGAATTTCAGCTCCCAAAATTTTGGGTCTCCCATATGATATCGACCCCCGATATGTTGAGCCTTTTCCAAAATGGTCATTCGATGTGCTACCTTTCCCTTTTGATTTCCCTTTGAACAAACAAGACTGCACCTCTTCCTTGTTGTATCAGGGATGGAAAATTGGACCATTCGATAGAAATACAAAAAAGTATTACAGATACAACACAACCTCTGTAGGAAACCCTAACTTCCTTAACCTAAGTCAACGCTCTGATTCCCTCTATGCTAGCTACAAGAAAATTGTGATGGTTACACACATTGCATTCAAAGGATAATGTTATAAATATGACAAATTGATTGAAAGAAATATACTAATTTAGACCACTGTGTGGTCCCTTTCCACATCATACTATGGTTGATGTGTGGTTTGTTTGAGCTACTCGTACACATTTCGAACCTAAATGTTATGTGCACAAAATATTGCTTGAACATCTTGAAGTCTATTTATAGTTGTGAGAGATAGAGAATCCACACTAAATCACACTTAATGCATGCATGATGCACTGATATTAAAGAGTCTTTAGGTTCATTCTTCAAGTGATGGATCCAATATTTTTAAGTCAATACGCTTTGTGATAACAATTATTGGAGGGTAGCTCAAAGCGGGTGCAAATTATTTCCACAAGACTAGTTGCAATTTAAAATATAGCGCCATATGCACCTCATGTCCTAAGGTTGGTCATGCTTCAATGTCACATTGCATGTTGCACATTGGGTGAATTGTTGCCAATTTGAAATGCAACTCAAGAGCTCTAAGACCAGGATTAGTCGCATAAAACGTCTCTAGCAAGGTCTCAATGGGAAATGCCATTTAAGGAAGAGAAGACATAAATAGGAATGTGACTAGTATATGGATCACAATTCTAAATAGCAGGGTGGGTCGCATTCTTCCTTAGAAGGGTCCCTGGAGGCTAGAACCACTACTTGCTACATTATGGGCTAGTGGAACAACTTAGTCACATTTTTTCACCAAGAGGTTGGGTCACACTCCAGGGTTGTAGCGCAAATTGCTTATTGGGAGAAAATCCATCAATTGGATATACTTATGAATGTGACTTGCAATCCATGAACTTGACTTCACCGTAAAAATCATCCAACACAATCTGTTGACTATGTTTTAGAGCCTTAATGGCTTTAGTTCTTAATGACATGGGTCTCTTCTATCCATACCCTTGTAAACAAGGCACATAGGATTTCATGAAATTTTTAACAAGTATATCGCATGGGATATGCCAAGACAAATGCGATTGTTATGAATAAAACACAACCTCAGTGAAATCATAGCCCTTCTATCCTTCCTGTGGAATTAAGAAAAAATATGAAGGCCCTTTCCAAAGTCAAAACATGAGAATTCATTTCATTTTACAGCAATGTAATTATAAAAAATTTAAGAATTCAATCTCATTTCAAGTTCCGTAATAATCTCATCCCTCGAAAACTGCTATTGTCTCTTAGTTTGAAATATCTTAGTGTGACAAAACCCTTTTGTGGTTCATTCTCACCCACGATCAATGTCCAAGGTATACTATCCTTCGATGCATCAACTATGCACTTTACAATTTTTTCTGCTTGTTGTTAGAATAAATTTTGCTTTCAATTTGGTAGCCCAAAGCTTACGGACTAGTTTGATAGAATTCCCATGTCATCCCATAAGGCCACAACCAAAACCTCTGTCTATATTGCATAGATTACATTTTTGCATTATTCCTCCATTATTGTAAATGCTCTTTCAATCCCTAGGCTCACACCTATTATAGGAACTTTCTTCCCACTAAACATACCAAAAAAATTGTCCTCGCTTCATATATCACTCCAGTGTAGTAGTAAAGACCTCTTGCAAGACTAAGATCAAATACTACCTTGTTTAGACAACCTAAATGCTCTAGGTACTTGAAAAAAAAATCAATTTCATTAAGTGCAAGTACATAGCGATGATGTTGTAGAAAATAATTGCCTTCCTATTTAAGCTCAACCAACATCTGCAGTGACATTCCTCTTTTAGTACAAGAGATTCAATGCCATCAGCCACTTCTGGAGTTCAACCTATTCATATGACAGTTTCTTAGTGCTTGATGCCCAAAACTAGTTGTTTTTGGTTAAAGTCTAAATGTGAGTGAGGGACACTTGGCACAAGAATACTGACTGTAGGGGAAGACGAGCGTCACAAAGAGGTCATAATTTCGGGAAGCAATGCAAGTCACATTTTCTAGATGTGGTGTTGGGGCAAGGAGATGTGATCAACGATGGGCTTAAAGGTTGCAGATGGGAGAGGCGACTCAGTTGCATAGTCACATTTTAGTTCAGGTCACATTTCCGAGTGAAATTGCAACTTTGTGACCTGAAGAGAAGTCGCACGGTCACATTATAAGCCTGGTCATACTTTCTGGTGGCTTTTCTAAGGCATTAAAGTGTGATTTTGCAAACTACATTTGAAGGTGCGACACAATCGAAACTACAATCTGCACTTCGACTGTTCAAGCTCAATCTCCGGAATCACTATGAACCCAAAGCTACTAACCATGCACCCTTTTCTCTTGCTCTATCAATTTTCCTTTTATATTAATTTAACGTTTCCCCAAAATACTCTATGTGTTCTTTTGCACATGGGATCCTAACAACAACATTTGGAGGTGTCAATTCCCGTAGAGGAGCTTCCCATTCATGATCTCCTTGTGAAGCCAACTCTAAAATTTAGGGTTCAACCTATAGTTGATTTCACTTTCCTTACTTGGTAGAAACTTCAACAAACACTCTCAACTACAACACAATGTCAATATAATATAGGTTTTTTTTTCTATCTTCTGGTATATCCTCCATAAAACGATTGCAACGGTGATACTTAGGCCCGCTGCATCGATTTTGAATGGAAATACTTGAGAATAAAGGGTATAACACTGGAACCATGTTCATTGGTCAAAAGGTCTACCTCCCGCATAGATGATCGATGTCCCGCTTAAGAATAGCTTCAGTAAAGACATGTCTTCCCTCCTTGCAATGGCATTGTTCCATTTGATATTAATTCTCATTGCCTTCTTCAAAGTGTGCGTTGATGGATCTTGTTCCTCTTGCATTGGTTATGCTACATCACTTTTATGATGTGTATTCATATATTAACCACCAGTAGTTTAATGAGATTGCTTTTTTACTCCGAAAGTCATGGAAATTTGAGAAAATTTTGCAGGTTTTTTGTAAATCCAAGTTACAGTTGTTAAACTTAAAAAATTTAGTTGGTTTATACATTTTTGATGGTGCTGAATACATTTCCACCATCAAAAACATGCTTCAAACACTACCTTCATAAAAAAAATTGAATTCTTTTTGCTTGGATTCCAACCACTTTTGTCCGTCGAGACAATTCCTCCGCCTCCATAGGAGACTCCCATATTAGTGCCTTTTGTGTATATTATACTACTTCTCCCTTTCATCAAAAGCACACACAATTTTCATTTAATTTAAATGCCTATCATGCATGCTCATTTTCGTTTAAGTCAAATTCCCATCATGTATTAAAGAATGTACCTCATATGTACGTTGGTTGTCCTGAAATGCTTAAAAGAAATCTTCATTTATAAATATTGTGTTTGTTGTGTCTAGTGGAACAAGTGTGATTGGCAACCCGGAATAGTAAACATAATGTGCAACAAATGGATCACCAAATATATTGAATTCAATGAATGTATTATTGTGATTGTCGGTAAGTAAGTTCCCGCAATCCCCACACTATCGTGGTGTGCAAGAAGATCTGGCATTCACAAAGAATAAACCAGTAAGATTTGGTGATCTAACACAACCATCCATTATATAAATGTGTTCCATGTTCTTCTTTAATTTAGGACATGTCATGAGAAATATTACGAAGTTTGTGTGCACACCAATTAGCAACGATAGATAGACGTGATTACAATGTTTCAAGAATCACCTCTTGTGCAGTTGGTTGTCTTAGAGGTTAATAACGCCTTTCTCCCTGTGGTCAAAAGCCTCTATGTATACCATAGTTACTATCAATATCTAGTCACCCTCTAGGTGGAATAGCTTGTCGAGATTGACATGCACTTCCGACTGTTAGGTTTTGATCTATCAATGATAGGTAGACACCAACATTGGGAAGAATTGTGCCATTATATAATATTCCACATTCCCCACCAACCTCAACCAGAATGTTATTATGGCCCATCATGTAAAGAATCTTGTATACTTGGTTTATGAAATGGCCAACATTTGATCATGTATTTGCATTAATAGTGACTACATTGTTTAATGTCATCTTGCAATATTGTATCTAAGGACAACTTTATTTAAATCCCCATAAAGAAATGATTATTAATACTTTATAGGTTGTTGTATCTCTGAGATAGTAGTAAGTCAGCTACTAATGCTAGAGCATCTAAAATAGTTGTTTTCGGGTTTTTGGTTTTAATTTTGGAAGACCGATGAATGAAGACAGATGTAGAATTGAAGTAATTAATCATTTAGGTTATATTAATATCTCAGCAGAAGGTTGCTATAAGACTTTACACAGTGATATAGATAAAAAAATAGTGGTGAGTAGAAGACAACAAAAAATATGATTATCATAGTTTGCAGACTGTAAAACATAACAATCATAAGTTGGAAAACCTTCTAAACTACATTCCAAAGGTTCAAATCAGTATACTTAAGCTTACACAAGATGTTGATGGTTTATTGATTAGAGGGGATTAGCTAAACATATAGTTCATTAATCTATTCTCTTAATAGATGATCACTTTAGGAGCTTATAGGAATAAATTGAGACACGATTCTTCTTACCTAGATATCTCTATAAGCCTTAAGCATATGAAGAAAGACATAATGATTGATAACTGGAAAAACTTACAAGATAACACAAACTGTGTAAAATCAGATTCAGAATCCTCTGCTTTGTATTAAGGTACCAAAAAGACTGAGCACATCAAGTGTCTAGAAAAGCTTCCTTCAAAGGTGGCTTCTAGGTTCAAATTAGTATAAACCGTCACAACTTAACAAGTAATGAGAAATGAATCTTGAACTTCGAACCAATAACATCTCGAAAAGAGAGTTATTTATACAATAATAAAACTAAGAAATATCTTAGAACTGATTAAGATTTATTCTAAGAAAGGAAAAGATCTTCATGCAAGAAAATAGAGGCAGCAATTGAACTGCTTCTTGTTGTCTCTTTTATTCAAGTTGTGTTGGCTTTGATGTTTGATATTTTTCCCCTTTAAGCTGGTTGACTGTTTGAATCCTTTGCGCTCACTAATTTAATCATTTGATCTTTCATCTGATACTCTTTAAACTCTGTGAATATTCTTTAACCCTGCTAAGTAACCTTTACTGTGTATTTTAGGTTTTTACTGTGTTTTTCAACAGTAAATCCTTTTGATTTTATGTTACAGGGTAAAGTAAATTGATATGATCTTCATATTTGTCTTCCAACTGTACGCAAGCTTTTTCTCTATAAGCCTGGAACACTAAGTCTTTACCTGCAAAACACAAAAATTGTTAAGAAAAACAAGGGTGACAGAAGGTCTTCAATGCCTTTATAGAGCTTGAAAGGACATTGGAAGGAGCCCATAGTGTATCGAAAGGTGAAACAATGGTTTAATTGGTCACAGAGGCATTATGGAGGCTTCGCTGTGTAAAATAGGCAGAACATAGAAAAATGGTCATTTTGGCATTTAAATGCGAAAAACAATTTCTTTTGAAATATGGCGCGATAGTGAATAGTGACCATTTTGCCATTTTGCGGAAGGCGGTTTTCATCGCACCGCTTATAAGGCATGGGCGATTTTAGGAGGGGGTCCCCCGAAATAACTTGAGCTTGACATGTAGCAATGGAGGACGATGGAATACCGCTTTTCGGGTGGGTAACACTCGTACAAAAAGCTAACCCAAAATCGTCGAGGGCCTTTGGATCTGAATGCATTGGATCGAACGGTGGTGGAGTGAAGGAGCAGTATGGAGGGTACGAACAATTAAATATGGCAGCAATGGCTTTATTATGGCTTAAAACCCAGATTAGCGGTGAAATGGAGGTTTAAGGTTAATTCTTCGTTTAATCATAAAAAATATTTAACAAAGAAAACCTTCGCAAAACAGATATGGCGAACTTGAAATTTTATTAACTCGAGCGGATAATGATATTAGGTCCGGGCTAATATTGCATATCACAATTGGAGTTTCAAAGGACGGTCCATTGCAAGGAATGCGATATGTGCCAGACGCGAAGTGGAAATAAACCATATATGATATGTGATCGGGTCTGGTCCCAATTGCAATTGGAGATCACAATGGCGGAAGGTATGTGCTTTAGCTGGGGCTTGCGATAGAGGCGGATGCGATATGGCAATGAATTATAATATATATAGCGTCGAGTCCGTGTCCATTGTTGATCGCATATCACAATCGAGGAAAGTGGATGCATGTTAAAAGGTTTGCTATCCGCCAATATTGCGATGCGATATGAAAATACATAGTTTTATTATAAAACTAAGGTTTTCGGGATATTTTATTAAAGGAGTTAATAATATATGGGAAAATGGATCTTAGGGGTTTAATATTATAGTTGATGTTAATATAAAAATATGAGCGGAAAAGGGGAAATATAGGCGGAAAAAAGGAAAATAGACTAAGTATAATGCCTTTTCATGGTTTACTTACTTTTCATATATGCATAATATTTAGGGCAAAACACCTTTTGTGGGTTTTTTGGGTAAAAGGGGATTTAACATGGTAAAAAGGGATTTTACATAGGGTTTTTTACTTTTCCTCGGCAAAAAGGATTTTGACCTTACGAAAAGGGGTTCTTAGTGGAAAATAAATGAATATGAATGTATGAAGGTAGGAAGGGGAAATTAGTGAATATAGGGATGAATGGGAAGTTAATTAGTTGATTTTGAAGACCTTCATTTGCTTTGTGTAATTGCCTCATGGACATAGAAACATGATAAATGTACATTTTGTCCAATCTATAATCAAACTCATGCAAGCTTTGCTCTACTTACCCTTTGTCTATCTTATCATTTTTTTCTTCACTTAATGGGTGCATTTAAAATAGCAAACCCTTTTTCTTTCTTCTTATTTTACAGAAGAAAATTATCTAAATCTACCCTTATAACCTCCAAGGGCTCAGATTAAGTTGATGAGCACCTTATTATTCTCTACCTAGCTATTGATCTGCCAAGATTAAACAGTTTGGCCAGATCTTTATTCTTTAACTATAACATCAAATTTAAAGCATGAAGCAATCAAGATTAAACTATTTGACTGTCATGGGTTGTGGCATTTAAGACAAGCTCGACACAACCATTATTTTGCAGAAAGAATAGTAGTAGCATTTAGGCTTGCTCACTTTCAAAGTTTATTTGTTTTCTTTTCTTTTTAACCTAACATTTTCTTTTTGTCTTTATTTTTTAGGACATCTAACGTAACATTTTCTTTGATATGGACATCATCATCAAGATTTTTTCACTAACATTTTATTCAATATTGTTATGTCCATATCCTAACTTAGCATTTTCTCAAAATATTTTTTATTTTTTTACTATTTTATTCTACCTTATCAAAACCAAAAAATCCTACAACATTGGCTCCAACTAAGGACTGCTTTCTCCTGTACAATTCAGAGAACCTGCAGATCCATGTGCCTTCTCCTCGGGCTATGGAGTCCTTGCTGTAAGAAAACCACACTGACATCTTGAAAAATAAAAGAAAACTGGAGTATTTACAATGAAAACTAGTTCAACTTCTTAGTACTGAATGTAATGTTTGAGAAACCTTCCATTTATAGGATAAGTGGAATATAGCCCCTCAAGATTTTGCATCACAAAAGTGTTGTTACCCTTCACTTCAACAATTGCTAAAGGTCCAAACCATAGATTGTCAAATTTTCCATGCTTTCCTTTCTCTTCTCTCCTGGCATCCCATCTTAGAACTAGATCACCTTCCTTAAAGTCTCTCTCCCTGGCTCTTCTGTCAAACAGGGTCTTCAACTTATCCTAATATTTATTCAATTTGTATCAAACTTCATCTTTATTTTCATTGAGCTCAATAATCTGATTTATTCTTCTTGAAAAATCATCAGCTTCATCTGTTGAATCCTGCAAGAATTTTAAAATAGGGCAAGCCAAATTGGTAGGGAAAATTGTATATTTCCCATAGACTAACTGAAATGGATGTTTGTTGGTTGATCTCTTTGGAGTAATTCTGCTTGCCCATACTGCATAAATCAGATTTGAATCCCAACTCTTCTTATGATGAACTAGAGTCTTTTTTATTACCTTTACCAGACTTTTTTTTGATGCCTCTGCAAGGCCATTACATTGAGGGTAGTATGGAGTCGAATGATGTAACAGAATCTGATATTTCTGGAAAAAGTCAATCATTTTAACACTAGAAAAATTTGTTGCATTATCAGTGACAATTTGAGTTGGGCAACCAAATCTAGATAAGATATTCTCCTCATAAACTTAATTACTATTGCATCAGTAACATTTCTGACTGGAATTGCTTCCACCCATTTAGTTAAGTAGTCATTTGCAGTGACGATCCATCTATGTTGATTACTTGAAGTGGGGTGAATCTCTCCAACAAAATCTAATCCCCATTGAGAAAAAGGTGTTGAAACTATTGATGGAACAAGTGGAAGAGCTATTAATCTTTGTTTACCAGCAAACATTTGACAAGGAACACAACCTCTGACCTTTGCCCCTACTTGTAAGAACAATGTGAGCCAATAAAATCCTCCCCTCAGAATCTTGTATGTTGTTTCTCTCCAAGCATAATGTCCCCCACAAAATCTTGTATGAAACTAATCAATGATTCCTTCAGTTTCTGATTCTGTTAAACATAATATCAAAATATTTGGTGAATCTTTCCAGTATAAATTTGCATTTATAATGCAGTACTTGACTGATTTTAACTTAAGGGTTTTACATTGGGTTTTGGAGAATGATGTTGGATACTCAAAATGGATCAAGAAATTTACAATATCTTGATACTAGCTTGACAACAAGAATTTTTCATCAATGTGTATAGGACTAATCTGCTCTGAAGGTAGAGGTTCTTGTGGATTCTCCCCTTCTGGATGAGAGGAAGATTCTTGTGGATTCTTCCCTTTGGGATGAAGGGAAGGTTCTTATGGATTTTCCCCTTCTGCAAGGACAGAAGGTTCTTGTGTATTCTTCCCTTGTATTTCTAAAACAGAATTGATTCCAAGTACTTTGCAGTTGGATTCAGCTAAAAGCTTGGCTAATCCTTGACCTTTTACTAGTTTGGTAGTCTTGATAGTTAAATCAAACTCCAGAATTTTAGTGATCCATATACCTCTTTTCCCATCAATATTTGGTTGGGTTAGGACAATTTTTACAACACTATTAGGGACATAAGCAGTAATAGGTGAATGTAAGACATACACCCTGAATGATTTCATGGCTTGAATGAGGGCATAGTCTTGCTTCTAATGATGTCCTACTTAAGCTCAACATCTCTCATATCCTTACTAAAAAAGGCTATGGGTTGGTCATGGAAATCTTCATTTTTCTGTAATAGAACAACAGCGAGGGTTGTTTCAGAGGCAAAAGAGAAAATACTAAATGGTTTGCTATAATCAGGGCTAGCTAAGGTGGGAGCTTTAGAGATAGTCTTTTTTATTTGTTCAAATGCATGCCTAGAAGTAGGAGTCCATTTGACTTCATTGTCCTTTCGGAGCATGTCAGTTATATCTTTTACAATCTCTGCATAATTCAGAATAAACCTCCTTAGAAAATTGATCTTGCCTAGAAAAGCTTGAATCTCCTTCTTGTGTCTGGGTAAGGTCTATGTTTCAATGGTAGACACTCGTTTGGGGTCAATTACTACTTCCTCCTTTGAAATTATATGGCCCAACATTTTTCCTTCTTTGACAGCAAACAAGGACTTCTTAGGGTTCAATGATATTCCAAATTTTCTACACTTGTCAAAAACCTTCATCAAGTGCTTTAGATGTTTCTGATCAGATTTAGAAAAAACAGTTATGTCATCAAGATAAATAACCACAAATTTATTTACCTGACACACAAAATCTATGTCCATATCTATCTGAAATGTTGCTCCAACATTGGTCAAGCCAAATGGCATCCTAGCGTACATGAATGTACCCTAGGGTGTAGTAAAGGTTGTCTTCTCTCTGTCTGTTGTATCAACATTCACTTGGTTGTAACCTGAAAAACCATCAAGCATAGAAAGTCTTTCTGCTACTGAAACCATTTGAAGTAACTAATCCATTTTGGGCAAAGTATAATTATCTTTTAATGGCGCTTTATTCAGATTTCTAAAATCCACACTAAGTATTATTTCTCCATTTTTCTTTCTAACAGGAACTAGATTTGCAACCCAATTAGAGTATCTAAGAGGGAGGATGATCTGAGCATCTATAATTTTCTTAATCTCCCTTTCTACAATTGGTAGAAGGGCTGGATTTATCCTTCTAAGATTCTATTGATAAGGTTTTTCTTCTGGCTTCAAAGGAATCTGATGTTGTATTAATGAAGTATCATAGGTCTTTAGATCAGCATAAGTCCAAGCAAAAACATCCTTACAATTTTGAAATAACTTAAGAGATTGAGCTTTGATCTCAGGGTCTAGAGATGCACATATTTTGATGTTTTTGATATCTTGATTAGTTCCAATGTTAATATCTTCTATGTCATCTTCTGAAGAAATGGACTGAGGGTTTCGGAGGACATCATTTTGATCAAACAATTTTTCTAAAGGAATGAGTCATTTTGGAATAAAATTATTAGATAATTGAATAATGTCATGATCAACAATTTTGGTTTTAAAATCTGAAGTATCATTTCCATCTGCATTTTCATTTATTTCAGTTCTATCTTCATCAATTTGTAGAAATGAAAAATCATCTATTACTTGTAGAAATGATTTCAAGTATTCAACATCTTCGAATATTTGCTAATGTTTTAGATTATCTGGGATAGATGGCCTATATTTGGCTTGTATCTAATAGAGTACATCAGTATGATCAGGAACCTTAAAGGAGCTAGTAGAGACAGCTAAGGCATCTGAGTGAATATTATGATCCCTGGGAATATGAGTCAAATTAAAGGCATCAAAGAAATTTTCAACTAAATCCCATACTTAATTTCGGTAGGACCTAAGTCTAGGGTGCTTGGTCTGGCAAGCATTTCTTACTTGCTTAACAATAAGTTCTAAATCAGTAAAAACACTTAAGTTTTGAACTTTTAAACTTTTGGCTAATTGCAATCCTAAAAGGAAAGCTTCTTACTCAACAACATTATTGGTAACTTCAAAATCTAATTTACATGATTGGGTTATATTTTCTTTTTCAGGTGAAATTAAAACTACTCCAGCTCCTGCCCCATCTTTTGTGCAAGAGCCATCAAAGAACAGTTTCCAAATATCAGTTTGGTTTGGTTTAATACTTACAACTACCTCTTCAATTTTCACTTGAGTTTTATGTTGGTTTGAAGTGAGTTGAAAAAAACCAAAGTCTTGATCTATTACATAAATTGGATGGTTCCTTGGTTGGTCAGTCTTACAAACAGTATGTACAAATATTACCTCTCTATATAATCTTAATTTCTTTCCTCTATAAACAAGAATAGTAGCATATAACATATCCATCTGTAGAGTTCCCCCTAATTTGGCACAACAAGACCTAGAAAGGAGCGTTCCAAACTTGGGAGGGATATCTATGACCATAATGTCAAGTACTACACTTTTCATTGGAATTTCGGCAAGAGTAACCACTAGATCCTTGATCAATCCCAAACAAGGCACCCTTTTAGAATCAAAGGTGTAGAGGTCATGGTAGGATTTAGTTATGTCGAGCTTCAAATGTTCCATGATGGCTTTTTCCATAAGGTTGTGTGATGCTCCTAAGTCAAGCATACAATTATACAACATGGAATCATTTGTTTTAAGAGTTACATAGAAAAGAGGCACTATCTCATCTACCATGTCTGAAATAGGGCTAAAAACTACTACTGGTTTTTCATCTTGCAAACTTATGACATCAACTTCAACATCAACCGAGGTATTTTGTATCCATTTTGTGACTTGACTTTTG